>RQOL01000458.1:0-22114 GCA_013076295.1 Sanderia malayensis | reverse complement strand
TTTGATGACTTCCCACTTTTTCCTGACTTCCCACTCCCCACTTTTGATGACTTCCCACTTTGATGACTTCCCACTTTTTCCTGACTTCCCACTTCCCACTTTTGATCACTTCCCACTTTTGATGCAATTTTTCAAAATCTTTCATCTTGCATCAAATTTTGTGGAAAGTACAAACTTGGTGTACTGAAATTGAATATGAAACTTGTTTTTTGAAACTTTAATGTTTTGGGGGAATAAAGCGAGGTAAAAGGGGGCAATATGCATTTTATCAAACTCGTTCAATCTTCATGCTCTGTGTTGTCCGCTTGCCTTACTTATGGGAAGCGAATGTCACTATATTCAGATAAAACCACTTTTGGTAACTTCCCATATCCCACTTTCTGTGACTTCCCACTTTTGACAACTTCCCACTTTTTCTTGACTTCCCACTTCCCACTTTTGATGACTTCCCACTTTTTCCTGACTTCCCACTTCCCACTTTTGATGACTTGCCACGTTTGCTGTCTTCCTATATTTTCTCAGATAAAGTGGGGTTATCTGGAGAAAACCGCACTTTTTTTAAAAACCCACTTTATCTAACAGAAAAAGTGGTTTTTTCTGAAATAAAGTGGGTTTTCTTCAATATAATTATTCCGTTGAAACTCGTTTGTTTTTTCGAAACTTAACGCCCGTGACACAAGCTGTACGAAGAGTGGATATGATAATTCGTGCATGCCTTATTGAGATTCTCTTCATACTCTGTGTTGTCAGCTTGCCTTACTTATGGGAAGCGCATGTCACTATATTCAGGCAAAACCACTTTTGATAACTTCCCACTTCCCACTTTCGGTGATTTCCCACTATTGATGACTTCCCACTTGTGATGACTTCCCACTTTTTCCTGACTTCCCACTTCCCACTTTTGATGACTTCCCCCTTTTGTTGCAATTTTTCAAAATCTTTCATCTTGCATCAAAATTTGTCGAAAGCACAAACTTGGTGTACTGAAATTGAATATGAAACTTGTTTTTTGAAACTTTAATGTTTTGGGGGAATAAAACGAGGTAAAAGGGGCAATATGCATTTTTTCAAACTCGTTCAATCTTCATGCTCTGTGTTGTCCGCTTGCCTTACTTATAGGAAGCGAATGTCACTATATTCAGATAAAACCACTTTTGGTAGCTTCCCACTTCCCATTTTCGGTGACTTCCCATTTTTGACAACTTCCCACTTTTTTTTGACTTCCCACTTCCCACTTTTGATGACTTCCCACTTTTGATGCAATTTTTCAAAATCTTTCATCTTGCATCAAATTTTGTGCAAAGTACAAATTTGGTGTGCTGAATTTGAATATGAAACTGGTTTTTGAAATTTTCATCTTTTGAGGGCATAAAACGGGTTAAAAGGCGGCAATATGCAATTTTTCAAACTCGTTCAATTTGAATCAAATTTTGCAGAAAGTACATTTTCGGTGTACTGAAATTGAATTTGAAACATGTTTTTTGAAACTTTAATGTTTTAAGGGAATAAAACGGGGTAAAAGGGGACAATATGCATTTTTCAAACTCGTTCAATCTTCATGCTCTCTGTTGTTCGCTTGCCTTACTTATGGCAAGCGAATGTCACTATATTCAGATAAAACCACTTTTGGTAACTTCCCACTTCCCAGTTTCGGTGACTTCCCACTTTTGACAACTTCCCATCTTTTCTTGATATCCCACTTCCCACTTTTGATGACTTCCCACTTTTGATGACTTCCCACTTTTTCCTGACTTCCCACGTTCCACTTTTGATGACTTCCCACTTTTGATGCAGTTTTTCAAACTCTTTCAATTTGCATCAAATTTTGTGGAAAGTACAAATTTGGTGTGCTGAATTTGAATATGAAACTGGTCTTTGATATTTTCATGGTTTGGGGGAATTAAACGAGATAAACGGGGGCAATATGCATTTTTTCAAACTCGTTCAATCTTCATGCTCTGTGTTGTCCGCTTGCTATACTTATGGGAAGCGAATGTCACTATATTCAGATGAACCAACTTTTGGTAACTTCCCACTTCCCACTTTCGGCGACTTCCCACTTTTGACAACTTCCCACTTTTTCTTGACTTCCCACTTCCCACTTTTGATGACTTGCCACTTTTGATAACTTTCCACTTTTTTCTGACTTCCCACTTCCCACTTTTGATGACTTCCCACTTTTGATGCAATTTTTCAAAATCTTTCATCTTGCATCAAATTTCGTGCAAAGTACAAATTTGGTGTGCTGAATTTGAATTTGAAACTTGTTTTTTGAAACTTTAATGTTTTGGGGCAATAAAACGGGGTAAAAGGGGACAATATGCATTTTTCAAACTCGTTCAATCTTCATGCTCTGAGTTGTCCGCTTGCCTTACTTATAGGAAGCGAATGTCACTATATTCAGATAAAACCACTTTTGGTAGCTTCCCACTTCCCATTTTCGGTGACTTCCCATTTTTGACAACTTCCCACTTCTTTTTGACCTCCCACTTCCCACTTTTGATGACTTCCCACTTTTTCCTGACTTCCCACTTCCCACTTTTGATGACTTCCCACTTTTGATGCAATTTTTCAAAATCTTTCATCTTGCATCAAATTTTGTGCAAAGTACAAATTTGGTGTGCTGAATTTGAATATGAAACTGGTTTTTGAGATTTTCATCTTTTGAGGGCATAAAACGGGTTAAAAGGCGGCAATATGCAATTTTTCAAACTCGTTCAATTTGAATCAAATTTTGCAGAAAGTACATTTTCGGTGTACTGAAATTGAATTTGAAACTTGTTTTTTGAAACTTTAATGTTTTGGGGGAATAAAACGAGATAAACGGGGGCAATATGCATTTTTTCAAACTTGTTCAATCTTCATGCTCTCTGTTGTCCATTTGCCTTACTTATGGGAAGCGAATGTCAATATATTCAGATAAAACCACTTTTGGTAACTTCTCACTTCCCACTTTCGGTGACTTCCCACTTTTGACAACTTCCCACTTTTTCTTGACTTCCCACCTCCAACTCTTGATGACTTCCCACTTTTGATGACTTCCCACTTTTTTCTGACTTCCCACTTCCCACTTTTGATGACTGCGCACATGTGATGCAGTTTTTCAAACCCTGTCAATTTGCATCAAATTTTGTGGAAAGTACATTTTCGGTGTACTGAAATTGAATTTGAAACTTGTTTTTTGAAACTTTAATGTTCTGGGGGACTAAAGCGGGGTAAAAGGAGGCAATATGCATTTTTCAAACTCGTTCAATCTTCATGCTCTGTGTTGTCCATTTGCCTTACTTATGGGAAGCGAATGTCAATATATTCAGATAAAACCACTTTTGGTAACTTCTCACTTCCCACTTTCGGTGACTTCCCACTTTTGACAACTTCCCACTTTTTCTTGTCTTCCCACCTCCCACTCTTGATGACTTCCCACTTTTGATGACTTCTCACTTTTGATGCATTTTTTCAAACTCGTTCAATCTTCATGCTCTGTGTTGTCCGCTTGCTATAGTTATGGGAAGCGAATGTCACTATATTCAGATAAAACCACTTTTGATAACTTCCCACTTCCCACTTTCGGTGATTTCCCACTTTTGACAACTTCCCACTTTTTTTTGACTTCCTACTTCCCACTATTGATGACTTTCCACTTGTGATGACTTCCCACTTTTTCCTGACTTCCCACTTCCCACTTTTGATGACTTCCCCTTTTTGTTGCAATTTTTCAAAAACTTTCATCTTGCATCAAATTTTGACGAAAGCACAAACTTGGTGTACTGACATTGAATATGAAACTTGTTTTTTGAAACTTTAATGTTTTGGGGGAATAAAACGGGGTAAAGGGGGACAATATGCATTTTTCAAACTCGTTCAATCTTCATGCTCTCTGTTGTCCATTTGCCTTACTTATGGGAAGCGAATGTTAATATATTCAGATAAAACCACCTTTGGTAACTTCTCACTTCCCACTTTCGGTGACTTCCCACTTTTGACAACTTCCCACTTTTTCTTGACTTCCCACCTCCAACTTTTGATGACTTCCCACTTTTTCCTGACTTCCCACTTCCCACTTTTGATGACTTCCCACTTTTGATGCAATTTTTCAAAATCTTTCATCTTGCATCAAATTTCGTGCAAAGTACAAATTTGGTGTGCTGAATTTGAATATGAAACTGGTTTTTGAGATTTTCATCTTTTGAGGGCATAAAACGGGTTAAAAGGCGGTAATATGCAATTTTTCAAACTCGTTCAATTTGAATCAAATTTCGCAGAAAGTACATTTTCGGTGTACTAAAATTGAATTTGAAACTTGTTTTTTGAAACTTTAATGTTTTGGGGGAATAAAACGGGGTAAAAAGGGACAATATGCATTTTTCAAACTCGTTCAATCTTCATGCTCTGAGTTGTCCGCTTGCCTTACTTATAGGAAGCGAATGTCACTATATTCAGATAAAACCTCTTTTGGTAGCTTCCCACTTCCCATTTTCGGTGACTTCCCATTTTTGACAACTTCCCACTTTTTTTCGACTTCCCACTTCCCACTTTTGATGACTTCCCACTTTTTCCTGACTTCCCACTTCCCACTTTTGATGACTTCCCACTTTTGATGCAATTTTTCAAAATCTTTCATCTTGCATCAAATTTTGTGCAAAGTACAAATTTGGTGTGCTGAATTTGAATATGAAACTGGTTTTTGAGATTTTCATCTTTTGAGGGCATAAAACGGGTTAAAAGGCGGCAATATGCAATTTTTCAAACTCGTTCAATCTTCATGCTCTCTGTTGTCCATTTGCCTTACTTATGGGAAGCGAATGTCAATATATTCAGATAAAACCACTTTTGGTAACTTCTCACTTCCCACTTTCGGTGACTTCCCACTTTTGACAACTTTCCACTTTTTCTTGACTTCCCACCTCCAACTCTTGATGACTTCCCACTTTTGATGACTTCCCACTTTTTTCTGACTTCCCACTTCCCACTTTTGATGACTGCGCACATGTGATGCAGTTTTTCAAACCCTGTCAATTTGCATCAAATTTTGTGGAAAGTACATTTTCGGTGTACTGAAATTGAATTTGAAACTTGTTTTTTGAAACTTTAATGTTCTGGGGGACTAAAGCGGGGTAAAAGGAGGCAATATGCATTTTTCAAACTCGTTCAATCTTCATGCTCGGTGTTGTCCATTTGCCTTACTTATGGGAAGCGAATTTCAATATATTCAGATAAAACCACTTTTGGTAACTTCTCACTTCCCACTTTCGGTGACTTCCCACTTTTGACAACTTCCCACTTTTTCTTGTCTTCCCACCTCCCACTCTGGATGACTTCCCACTTTTGATGACTTCTCACTTTTGATGCATTTTTTCAAACTCGTTCAATCTTCATGCTCTGTGTTGTCCGCTTGCTATACTTATGGGAAGCGAATGTCACTATATTCAGATAAAACCACTTTTGATAACTTCCCACTTCCCACTTTCGGTGATTTCCCACTTTTGACAACCTCCCACTTTTTCTTGACTTCCCACTTCCCACTTTTGATGACTTCCCACTTTTGATGCAATTTTTCAAAATCTTTCATCTTGCATCAAATTTTGTGCAAAGTACAAATTTGCTGTGCTGAATTTGAATATGAAACTGGTTTTTGAAATTTTCATCTTTTGAGGGCATAAAACGGGTTAAAAGGCGGCAATATGCAATTTTTCAAACTCGTTCAATTTGAATCAAATTTTGCAGAAAGTACATTTTCGGTGTACTGAAATTGAATTTGAAACTTGTTTTTTGAAACTTTAATGTTTTGGGGGAATAAAACGGGGTAAAAGGGGACAATATGCATTTTTCAAACTCGTTCAATCTTCATGCTCTCTGTTGTCCATTTGCCTTACTTATGGGAAGCGAATGTCAATATATTCAGATAAAACCACTTTTGGTAACTTCTCACTTCCCACTTTCGGTGACTTCCCACTTTTGACAACTTTCCACTTTTTCTTGACTTCCCACCTCCAACTCTTGATGACTTCCCACTTTTGATGACTTCCCACTTTTTTCTGACTTCCCACTTCCCACTTTTGATGACTGCGCACATGTGATGCAGTTTTTCAAACCCTGTCAATTTGCATCAAATTTTGTGGAAAGTACATTTTCGGTGTACTGAAATTGAATTTGAAACTTGTTTTTTGAAACTTTAATGTTCTGGGGGACTAAAGCGGGGTAAAAGGAGGCAATATGCATTTTTCAAACTCGTTCAATCTTCATGCTCGGTGTTGTCCATTTGCCTTACTTATGGGAAGCGAATTTCAATATATTCAGATAAAACCACTTTTGGTAACTTCTCACTTCCCACTTTCGGTGACTTCCCACTTTTGACAACTTCCCACTTTTTCTTGTCTTCCCACCTCCCACTCTGGATGACTTCCCACTTTTGATGACTTCTCACTTTTGATGCATTTTTTCAAACTCGTTCAATCTTCATGCTCTGTGTTGTCCGCTTGCTATACTTATGGGAAGCGAATGTCACTATATTCAGATAAAACCACTTTTGATAACTTCCCACTTCCCACTTTCGGTGATTTCCCACTTTTGACAACCTCCCACTTTTTCTTGACTTCCCACTTCCCACTTTTGATGACTTCCCACTTTTGATGCAATTTTTCAAAATCTTTCATCTTGCATCAAATTTTGTGCAAAGTACAAATTTGCTGTGCTGAATTTGAATATGAAACTGGTTTTTGAAATTTTCATCTTTTGAGGGCATAAAACGGGTTAAAAGGCGGCAATATGCAATTTTTCAAACTCGTTCAATTTGAATCAAATTTTGCAGAAAGTACATTTTCGGTGTACTGAAATCTAATTTGAAACTTGTTTTTTGAAACTTTAATGTTTTGCGGGAATAAAACGGGGTAAAAGGGGACAATATGCATTTTTCAAACTCGTTCAATCTTCATGCTCTCTGTTGTCCATTTGCCTTACTTATGGGAAGCGAATGTCAATATATTCAGATAAAACCACCTTTGGTAACTTCTCACTTCCCACTTTCGGTGACTTCCCACTTTTGACAACTTCCCACTTTTTCTTGACTTCCCACTCCCCACTTTTGATGACTTCCCACTTTGATGACTTCCCACTTTTTCCTGACTTCCCACTTCCCACTTTTGATGACTTCCCACATTTGATGCAGTTTTTCAAACCCTGTCAGTTTGCATCAAATTTTGTGGAAAGTACAAATTTGGTGTACTGAAATTGAATATGAAACTTGTTTTTTGAAACTTTAATGTTTTGGGGGAATAAAACGGGGTAAAAGGGGACAATATGCATTTTTCAAACTCGTTCAATCTTCATGCTCTCTGTTGTCCATTTGCCTTACTTATGGGAAGCGAATGTCAATATATTCAGATAAAACCACCTTTGGTAACTTCTCACTTCCCACTTTCGGTGACTTCCCACTTTTGACAACCTCCCACTTTTTCTTGACTTCCCACTTCCCACTTTTGATGACTTCCCACTTTTGATGCAATTTTTCAAAATCTTTCATCTTGCATCAAATTTTGTGCAAAGTACAAATTTGGTGTGCTGAATTTGAATATGAAACTGGTTTTTGAAATTTTCATCTTTTGAGGGCATAAAACGGGTTAAAAGGCGGCAATATGCAATTTTTCAAACTCGTTCAATTTGAATCAAATTTTGCAGAAAGTACATTTTCGGTGTACTGAAATTTAATTTGAAACTTGTTTTTTGAAACTTTAATGTTTTGCGGGAATAAAACGGGGTAAAAGGGGACAATATGCATTTTTCAAACTCGTTCAATCTTCATGCTCTCTGTTGTCCATTTGCCTTACTTATGGGAAGCGAATGTCAATATATTCAGATAAAACCACCTTTGGTAACTTCTCACTTCCCACTTTCGGTGACTTCCCACTTTTGACAACTTCCCACTTTTTCTTGACTTCACCACCTCCCACTCTTGATGACTTCCCACTTTTGATGACTTCCCACTTTTTTCTGACTTCCCACTTCCCACTTTTGATGACTGCGCACATTTGATGCAGTTTTTCAAACCCTGTCAATGTGCATCAAATTTTGTTGAAAGTACAAATTTGGTGTGCTGAATTTGAATATGAAACTGGTTTTTGATATTTTCATGTTTTGGGGGAATAAAACGAGATAAAAGGGGGCAATATGCATTTTTTCAAACTCGTTCAATCTTCATGCTCTGTGTTGTCCGCTTGCTATACTTATGGGAAGCGAATGTCACTATATTCAGATAAAACCACTTTTGATAACTTCCCACTTCCCACTTTCGGTGATTTCCCACTTTTGACAACTTCCCACTTTTTCTTGACTTCCTACTTCCCACTATTGATGACTTCCCACTTGTGATGACTTCCCACTTTTTCCTGACTTCCCACTTCCCACTTTTGATGACTGCGCACATTTGATGCAGTTTTTCAAACCCTGTCAATTTGCATCAAATTTTGTGCAAAGTACAAATTTGGTGTGCTGAATTTGAATATGAAACTGGTTTTTGAAATTTTCATCTTTTGAGGGCATAAAACGGGTTAAAAGGCGGCAATATGCAATTTTTCAAACTCGTTCAATTTGAATCAAATTTTGCAGAAAGTACATTTTCGGTGTACTGAAATTTAATTTGAAACTTGTTTTTTGAAACTTTAATGTTTTGGGGGAATAAAACGAGGTAAAAGGGGCAATATTCATTTTTTCAAACTCGTTCAATCTTCATGCTCTGTGTTGTCCGCTTGCCTTACTTATGGGAAGCGAATGTCAGTATATTCAGATAAAACCACTTTTGGTAACTTCCCACTTCCCATTTTCGGTGACTTCCCACTTTTGATGACTTCCCACTTTTTCCTGACTTTCCACTTCCCACTTTTGATGACTTCCCACTTTTGATGCAATTTTTCAAAATCTTTCATCTTGCATCAAATTTTGTGCAAAGTACAAATTTGGTGTGCTGAATTTGAATATGAAACTGGTTTTTGAAATTTTCATCTTTTGAGGGCATAAAACGGCTTAAAAGGCGGCAATATGCAATTTTTCAAACTCGTTCAATTTGAATCAAATTTTGCAGAAAGTACATTTTCGGTGTACTGAAATATAATTTGAATCTTGTTTTTTGAAACTTTAATGTTTTGGGGGAATAAAACGGGGTAAAAGGGGACAATATGCATTTTTCAAACTCGTTCAATCCTCATGCTCTCTGTTGTCCATTTGCCTTACTTATGGGAAGCGAATGTCGATATATTCAGATAAAACCACCTTTGGTAACTTCTCACTTCCCACTTTCGGTGACTTCCCACTTTTGACAACTTCCCACTTTTTCTTGACTTCCCACCTCCTACTCTTGATGACTTCCCACTTTTGATGACTTCCCACTTTTTTCTGACTTCCCACTTCCCACTTTTGATGACTGCGCACATTTGATGCAGTTTTTCAAACCCTGTCAATTTGCATCAAATTTTGTGGAAAGTACAAATTTGGTGTGCTGAATTTGAATATGAAACTGGTTTTTGATATTTTCATGTTTTGGGGGAATAAAACGTGATAAAAGGGGGCAATATGCATTTTTTCAAACTCGTTCAATCTTCATGCTCTGTGTTGTCCATTTGCCTTACTTATGGGAAGCGAATGTCAATATATTCAGATAAAACCACTGTTGGTAACTTCTCAATTCCCACTTTTGGTGACTTCCCACTTTTTCTTGACTTCCCACCTCCCACTCTTGATGACTTCCCACTTTTGATGACTTCCCACTTTTGATGACTTCCCACTTTTTCCAGACTTCCCACTTCCCACTTTTGATGACTGCGCACATTTGATGCAGTTTTTCAAACCCTGTCAGTTTGCATCAAATTTTGTGGAAAGTACAAATTTGGTGTACTGAAATTGAATATGACACTTGCTTTTTGAAACTTTAATGTTTTGGGGGAATAAAACGAGGTAAAAGGGGCAATATTCATTTTTTCAAACTCGTTTAATCTTCATGCTCTGTGTTGTCCGCTTGCCTTACTTATGGGAAGCGAATGTCAGTATATTCAGATAAAACCACTTTTGGTAACTTCCCACTTCCCATTTTCGGTGACTTCCCAATTTTGACAACTTCCCACTTTTTCTTGACTTCCCACTTCCCACTTTTGATGACTTCCCACTTTTGATGCAGTTTTTCAAACTCTTTCAATTTGCAGCAAATTTTGTGGAAAGAACAAATTTGGTGTGCTGAATTTGAATATGAAACTGTTTTTTGATATTTTCATATTTTGGGGGAATAAAACGAGATAAAAGGGGGCAATATGCATTTTTTCAAACTCGTTCAATCTTCATGCTCTGTGTTGTCCGCTTGCTATACTTATGGGAAGCGAATGTCACTATATTCAGATAAAACCACTTTTGATAACTTCCCACTTCCCACTTTCGGTGATTTCCCACTTTTGACAACTTCCCACTTTTTTTTGACTTCCCACCTCCCACTCTTGATGATTTCCCACTTTTGATGACTTCCCACTTTTTCCTGACTTCCCACTTCCCACTTTTGATGACTGCGCACATTTAGTGCAGTTTTTCAAACCCTGTCAATTTGCATCAAATTTTGTGGAAAGTACAAATTTGGTGTACTGAAATTGAATATGAAACTTGCTTTGTGAAACTTTAATGTTATGGGGGAATAAAACGAGGTAAAAGCGGCAATATGCATTTTTTCAAACTCGTTCAATCTTCATGCTCTGTGTTGTCCGCTTGCCTTATTTATAGGAAGCGAATGTCACTATATTCAGATAAAACCACTTTTGGTAACTTCCCACTTCCCATTTTCGGTGACTTCTCATTTTTGACAACTTCCCACTTTTTCCTGACTTCCCACCTCCCACTCTTGATGATTTCCCACTTTTGATGACTTCCCACTTTTTCCTGACTTCCCACTTCCCACTTTTGATGACTGCGCACATTTAGTGCAATTTTTCAAACTCGTTCAATTTGAATCAAATTTTACAGAAAGTACATCTTCGGTGTACTGAAATTGAATTTGAAACTTGTTTTTTGAAACTTTAATGTTTTGGGGGAATAAAGCGGGGTAAAAGGAGGCAATATGCATTTTTCAAACTCGTTCAATCTTCATGCTCTGTGTTGTCCATTTGCCTTACTTATGGGAAGCGAATATCAATATATTCAGATAAAACCACTTTTGGTAACTTCTCACTTCCCACTTTCGGTGACTTCCCACTTTTGACAACTTCCCACTTTTTCTTGACTTCCCACCTCCCACTCTTGATGACTTCCCACTTTTGATGACTTCCCACTTTTTTCTGACTTCCCACTTCCCACTTTTGATGACTGCGCACATTTGATGCAGTTTTTCAAACCCTGTCAATTTGCATCAAATTTTGTGGAAAGTACAAATTTGGTGTACTGAAATTAAATATGAAACTTGCTTTTTGAAACTTTAATGTTTTGGGGGAATAAAACGAGGTAAAAGGGGCAATATTCATTTTTTCAAACTCGTTCAATCTTCATGCTCTGTGTTGTCCATTTGCCTTACTTATGGGAAGCGAATATCAATATATTCAGATAAAACCACTTTTGGTAACTTCTCACTTCCCACTTTCGGTGACTTCCCACTTTTGACAACTTCCCACTTTTTCTTGACTTCCCACTCCCCACTTTTGATGACTTCCCACTTTGATGACTTCCCATTTTTTCCTGACTTCCCACTTCCCACTTTTGATGACTTCCCACTTTTGATGCAATTTTTCAAAATCTTTCATCTTGCATCAAATTTTGTGGAAAGTACAAACTTGGTGTACTGAAATTGAATATGAAACTTGTTTTTTGAAACTTTAATGTCTTGGGGGAATAAAGCGAGGTAAAAAGGGGCAATATGCATTTTTTCAAACTCGTTCAATCTTCATGTTCTGTGTTGTCCGCTTGCCTTACTTATGATAAGCGAATGTCACTATATTCAGATAAAACCACTTTTGGTAACTTCCCATATCCCACTTTCTGTGACTTCCCACCTTTGACAACCTCCCACTTTTTCTTGACTTCCCACTTCCCACTTTTGATGACTTCCCACTTTTTCCTGACTTCCCACTTCCCACTTTTGATGACTTCCCCCTTTTGTTGCAATTTTTCAAAATCTTTCATCTTGCATCAAATTTTGTCGAAAGCACAAACTTCGTGTACTGAAATTGAATATGAAACTTGTTTTTTGAAACTTTAATGTTTTGGGGGAATAAAACGAGGTAAAAGGGGCAATATGCATTTTTTCAAACTCGTTCAATCTTCATTGTGTTGTCCGCTCGCCTTATTTATAGGAAGCGAATGTCACTATATTCAGATAAAACCACTTTTGGTAACTTCCCACTTCCCATTTTCGGTGACTTCTCATTTTTGACAACTTCCCACTTTTTCCTGACTTCCCACTTCCCACTTTTGATGACTTCCCACTTTTGATGCAATTTTTCAAAATCTTTCATCTTGCATCAAATTTTGTGCAAAGTACAAATTTGGTGTGCTGAATTTGAATATGAAACTGGTTTTTGAAATTTTCATCTTTTCAGGGCATGAAACGGGTTAAAAGGCGGCAATATGCAATTTTTCAAACTCGTTCAATTTGAATCAAATTTTACAGAAAGTACATTTTCGGTGTACTGAAATTGAATTTGAAACTTGTTTTTTGAAACTTTAATGTTCTGGGGGACTAAAGCGGGGTAAAAGGAGGCAATATGCATTTTTCAAACTCGTTCAATCTTCATGCTCTGTGTTGTCCATTTGCCTTACTTATGGGAAGCGAATGTCAATATATTCAGATAAAACCACTTTTGGTAACTTCTCACTTCCCACTTTCGGTGACTTCCCACTTTTGACAACTTCCCACTTTTTCTTGTCTTCCCACCTCCCACTCTTGATGACTTCCCACTTTTGATGACTTTTCACTTTTTTCTGACTTCCCACTTCCCACTTTTGATGACTGCGCACATTTGATGCAGTTTTTCAAACCCTGTCAATTTGCATCAAATTTTGTGGAAAGTACAAATTTGGTGTACTGAAATTGAATATGAAACTTGCTTTTTGAAACTTTAATGTTTTGGGGGAATCAAACGAGGTAAAAGGGGCAATATTCATTTTTTCAAACTCGTTCAATCTTCATGCTCTGTGTTGTCCGCTTGCCTTACTTATGGGAAGCGAATGTCAGTATATTCAGATAAAACCACTTTTGGTAACTTCCCACTTCCCATTTTCGGTGACTTCCCATTTTTGACAACTTCCCACCTTTTTTTGACTTCCCACTTCCCATTTTTGATGACTTCCCACTTTTTCCTGACTTTGCACTTCCCACTTTTGATGACTTCCCACTTTTGATGCAATTTTTCAAAATCTTTCATCTTGCATCAAATTTTGTGCAAAGTACAAATTTGGTGTGCTGATTTTGGATATGAAACTGGTTTTTGAAATTTTCATCTTTTGAGGGCATAAAACGGCTTAAAAGGCGGCAATATGCAATTTTTCAAACTCGTTCAATTTGAATCAAATTTTGCAGAAAGTACATTTTCGGTGTACTGAAATATAATTTGAAACTTGTTTTTTGAAACTTTAATGTTTTGGGGGAATAAAACGGGTTAAAAGGGGACAATATGCATTTTTCAAACTCGTTCAATCCTCATGCTCTCTGTTGTCCATTTGCCTTACTTATGGGAAGCGAATGTCAATATATTCAGATAAAACCACCTTTGGTAACTTCTCACTTCCCACTTTCGGTGACTTCCCACTTTTGACAACTTCCCACTTTTTCTTGACTTCCCACCTCCTACTCTTGATGACTTCCCACTTTTGATGACTTCCCACTTTTTTCTGACTTCCCACTTCCCACTTTTGATGACTGCGCACATTTGATGCAGTTTTTCAAACCCTGTCAATTTGCATCAAATTTTGTGGAAAGTACAAATTTGGTGTGCTGAATTTGAATATGAAACTGGTTTTTGATATTTTCATGTTTTGGGGGAATAAAACGTGATAAAAGGGGGCAATATTCATTTTTTCAAACTCGTTTAATCTTCATGCTCTGTGTTGTCCGCTTGCCTTACTTATGGGAAGCGAATGTCAGTATATTCAGATAAAACCACTTTTGGTAACTTCCCACTTCCCATTTTCGGTGACTTCCCAATTTTGACAACTTCCCACTTTTTCTTGACTTCCCACTTCCCACTTTTGATGACTTCTCACTTTTGATGCAGTTTTTCAAACTCTTTCAATTTGAATCAAATTTTGTGGAAAGAACAAATTTGGTGTGCTGAATTTGAATATGAAACTGTTTTTTGATATTTTCATGTTTTGGGGGAATAAAACGAGATAAAAGGGGGCAATATGCATTTTTTCAAACTCGTTCAATCTTCATGCTCTGTGTTGTCCGCTTGCTATACTTATGGGAAGCGAATGTCACTATATTCAGATAAAACCACTTTTGATAACTTCCCACTTCCCACTTTCGGTGATTTCCCACTTTTGACAACTTCCCACTTTTTTTGACTTCCCACCTCCCACTCTTGATGATTTCCCACTTTTGATGACTTCCCACTTTTTCCTGACTTCCCACTTCCCACTTTTGATGACTGCGCACATTTAGTGCAGTTTTTCAAACCCTGTCAATTTGCATCAAATTTTGTGGAAAGTACAAATTTGGTGTACTGAAATTGAATATGAAACTTGCTTTGTGAAACTTTAATGTTTTGGGGGAATAAAATGAGGTAAAAGCGGCAATATGCATTTTTTCAAACTCGTTCAATCTTCATGCTCTGTGTTGTCCGCTTGCCTTATTTATAGGAAGCGAATGTCACTATATTCAGATAAAACCACTTTTGGTAACTTCCCACTTCCCATTTTCGGTGACTTCTCATTTTTGACAACTTCCCACTTTTTCCTGACTTCCCACTTCCCACTTTTGATGACTTCCCACTTTTGATGCAATTTTTCAAAATCTTTCATCTTGCATCAAATTTTGTGCAGAGTACAAATTTGGTGTGCTGAATTTGAATATGAAACTGGTTTTTGAAATTTTCATCTTTTGAGGGCATGAAACGGGTTAAAAGGCGGCAATATGCAATTTTTCAAACTCGTTCAATTTGAATCAAATTTTACAGAAAGTACATTTTCGGTGTACTGAAATTGAATTTGAAACTTGTTTTTTGAAACTTTAATGTTCTGGGGGACTAAAGCGGGGTAAAAGGAGGCAATATGCATTTTTCAAACTCGTTCAATCTTCATGCTCTGTGTTGTCCATTTGCCTTACTTATGGGAAGCGAATGTCAATATATTCAGATAAAACCACTTTTGGTAACTTCTCACTTCCCACTTTCGGTGACTTCCCACTTTTGACAACTTCCCACTTTTTCTTGTCTTCCCACCTCCCACTCTTGATGACTTCCCACTTTTGATGACTTTTCACTTTTTTCTGACTTCCCACTTCCCACTTTTGATGACTGCGCACATTTGATGCAGTTTTTCAAACCCTGTCAATTTGCATCAAATTTTGTGGAAAGTACAAATTTGGTGTACTGAAATTGAATATGAAACTTGCTTTTTGAAACTTTAATGTTTTGGGGGAATAAAACGAGGTAAAAGGGGCAATATTCATTTTTTCAAACTCGTTCAATCTTCATGCTCTGTGTTGTCCGCTTGCCTTACTTATGGGAAGCGAATGTCAGTATATTCAGATAAAACCACTTTTGGTAACTTCCCACTTCCCATTTTCGGTGACTTCCCACTTTTGATGACTTCCCACTTTTTCCTGACTTTCCACTTCCCACTTTTGATGACTTCCCACTTTTGATGCAATTTTTCAAAATCTTTCATCTTGCATCAAATTTTGTGCAAAGTACAAATTTGGTGTGCTGAATTTGAATATGAAACTGGTTTTTGAAATTTTCATCTTTTGAGGGCATAAAACGGCTTAAAAGGCGGCAATATGCAATTTTTCAAACTCGTTCAATTTGAATCAAATTTTGCAGAAAGTACATTTTCGGTGTACTGAAATATAATTTGAATCTTGTTTTTTGAAACTTTAATGTTTTGGGGGAATAAAACGGGGTAAAAGGGGACAATATGCATTTTTCAAACTCGTTCAATCCTCATGCTCTCTGTTGTCCATTTGCCTTACTTATGGGAAGCGAATGTCGATATATTCAGATAAAACCACCTTTGGTAACTTCTCACTTCCCACTTTCGGTGACTTCCCACTTTTGACAACTTCCCACTTTTTCTTGACTTCCCACCTCCTACTCTTGATGACTTCCCACTTTTGATGACTTCCCACTTTTTTCTGACTTCCCATTTCCCACTTTTGATGACTGCGCACATTTGATGCAGTTTTTCAAACCCTGTCAATTTGCATCAAATTTTGTGGAAAGTACAAATTTGGTGTGCTGAATTTGAATATGAAACTGGTTTTTGATATTTTCATGTTTTGGGGGAATAAAACGAGATAAAAGGGGGCAATATGCATTTTTTCAAACTCGTTCAATCTTCATGCTCTGTGTTGTCCGCTTGCTATACTTATGGGAAGCGAATGTCACTATATTCAGATAAAACCACTTTTGATAACTTCCCACTTCCCACTTTCGGTGATTTCCCACTTTTGACAACTTCCCACTTTTTCTTGACTTCCTACTTCCCACTATTGATGACTTCCCACTTGTGATGACTTCCCACTTTTTCCTGACTTCCCACTTCCCACTTTTGATGACTGCGCACATTTGATGCAGTTTTTCAAACCCTGTCAATTTGCATCAAATTTTGTGGAAAGTACAAATTTGGTGTGCTGAATTTGAATATGAAACTGGTTTTTGATATTTTCATGTTTTGGGGGAATAAAACGTGATAAAAGGGGGCAATATGCATTTTTTCAAACTCGTTCAATCTTCATGCTCTGTGTTGTCCATTTGCCTTACTTATGGGAAGCGAATGTCAATATATTCAGATAAAACCACTTTTGATAACTTCCCACTTCCCACTTTCGGTGATTTCCCACTTTTGACAACTTCCCACTTTTTTTTTACTTCCCACCTCCCAGTCTTGATGATTTCCCACTTTTGATGACTTCCCACTTTTTCCTGACTTCCCACTTCCCACTTTTGATGACTGCGCACATTTAGTGCAGTTTTTCAAACCCTGTCAATTTGCATCAAATTTTGTGGAAAGTACAAATTTGGTGTACTGAAATTGAGTATGAAACTTGCTTTGTGAAACTTTAATGTTTTGGGGGAATAAAACGAGGTAAAAGGGGCAATATGCATTTTTTCAAACTCGTTCAATCTTCATGCTCTGTGTTGTCCGCTTGCCTTATTTATAGGAAGCGAATGTCACTATATTCAGATAAAACCACTTTTGGTAACTTCCCACTTCCCATTTTCGGTGACTTCTCATTTTTGACAACTTCCCACTTTTTCCTGACTTCCCACTTCCCACTTTTGATGACTTCCCACTTTTGATGCAATTTTTCAAAATCTTTCATCTTGCATCAAATTTTGTGCAAAGTACAAATTTGGTGTGCTGAATTTGAATATGAAACTGGTTTTTGAAATTTTCATCTTTTCAGGGCATGAAACGGGTTAAAAGGCGGCAATATGCAATTTTTCAAACTCGTTCAATTTGAATCAAATTTTACAGAAAGTACATTTTCGGTGTACTGAAATTGAATTTGAAACTTGTTTTTTGAAACTTTAATGTTCTGGGGGACTAAAGCGGGGTAAAAGGAGGCAATATGCATTTTTCAAACTCGTTCAATCTTCATGCTCTGTGTTGTCCATTTGCCTTACTTATGGGAAGCGAATGTCAATATATTCAGATAAAACCACTTTTGGTAACTTCTCACTTCCCACTTTCGGTGACTTCCCACTTTTGACAACTTCCCACTTTTTCTTGTCTTCCCACCTCCCACTCTTGATGACTTCCCATTTTGATGACTTTTCACTTTTTTCTGACTTCCCACTTCCCACTTTTGATGACTGCGCACATTTGATGCAGTTTTTCAAACCCTGTCAATTTGCATCAAATTTTGTGGAAAGTACAAATTTGGTGTACTGAAATTGAATATGAAACTTGCTTTTTGAAACTTTAATGTTTTGGGGGAATAAAACGAGGTAAAAGGGGCAATATTCATTTTTTCAAACTCGTTCAATCTTCATGCTCTGTGTTGTCCGCTTGCCTTACTTATGGGAAGCGAATGTCAGTATATTCAGATAAAACCACTTTTGGTAACTTCCCACTTCCCATTTTCGGTGACTTCCCACTTTTGATGACTTCCCACTTTTTCCTGACTTTCCACTTCCCACTTTTGATGACTTCCCACTTTTGATGCAATTTTTCAAAATCTTTCATCTTGCATCAAATTTTGTGCAAAGTACAAATTTGGTGTGCTGAATTTGAATATGAAACTGGTTTTTGAAATTTTCATCTTTTGAGGGCATAAAACGGCTTAAAAGGCGGCAATATGCAATTTTTCAAACTCGTTCAATTTGAATCAAATTTTGCAGAAAGTACATTTTCGGTGTACTGAAATATAATTTGAATCTTGTTTTTTGAAACTTTAATGTTTTGGGGGAATAAACGGGGTAAAAGGGGACAATATGCATTTTTCAAACTCGTTCAATCCTCATGCTCTCTGTTGTCCATTTGCCTTACTTATGGGAAGCGAATGTCGATATATTCAGATAAAACCACCTTTGGTAACTTCTCACTTCCCACTTTCGGTGACTTCCCACTTTTGACAACTTCCCACTTTTTCTTGACTTCCCACCTCCTACTCTTGATGACTTCCCACTTTTGATGACTTCCCACTTTTTTCTGACTTCCCACTTCCCACTTTTGATGACTGCGCACATTTGATGCAGTTTTTCAAACCCTGTCAATTTGCATCAAATTTTGTGGAAAGTACAAATTTGGTGTGCTGAATTTGAATATGAAACTGGTTTTTGATATTTTCATGTTTTGGGGGAATAAAACGAGATAAAAGGGGGCAATATGCATTTTTTCAAACTCGTTCAATCTTCATGCTCTGTGTTGTCCGTTTGCTATACTTATGGGAAGCGAATGTCACTATATTCAGATAAAACCACTTTTGATAACTTCCCACTTCCCACTTTCGGTGATTTCCCACTTTTGACAACTTCCCACTTTTTCTTGACTTCCTACTTCCCACTATTGATGACTTCCCACTTGTGATGACTTCCCACTTTTTCCTGACTTCCCACTTCCCACTTTTGATGACTGCGCACATTTGATGCAGTTTTTCAAACCCTGTCAATTTGCATCAAATTTTGTGGAAAGTACAAATTTGGTGTGCTGAATTTGAATATGAAACTGGTTTTTGATATTTTCATGTTTTGGGGGAATAAAACGTGATAAAAGGGGGCAATATGCATTTTTTCAAACTCGTTCAATCTTCATGCTCTGTGTTGTCCATTTGCCTTACTTATGGGAAGCGAATGTCAATATATTCAGATAAAACCACTGTTGGTAACTTCTCAATTCCCACTTTTGGTGACTTCCCACTTTTTCTTGACTTCCCACCTCCCACTCTTGATGACTTCCCACTTTTGATGACTTCCCACTTTTTCCTGACTTCCCACTTTTTCCTGACTTCCCACTTCCCACTTTTGATGACTGCGCACATTTGATGCAGTTTTTCAAACCCTGTCAGTTTGCATCAAATTTTGTGGAAAGTACAAATTTGGTGTACTGAAATTGAATATGAAACTTGCTTTTTGAAACTTTAATGTTTTGGGGGAATAAAACGAGGTAAAAGGGGCAATATTCATTTTTTCAAACTCGTTAATCTTCATGCTCTGTGTTGTCCGCTTGCCTTACTTATGGGAAGCGAATGTCAGTATATTCAGATAAAACCACTTTTGGTAACTTCCCACTTCCCATTTTCGGTGACTTCCCATTTTGACAACTTCCCACTTTTTCTTGACTTCCCACTTCCCACTTTTGATGACTTCCCACTTTTGATGCAGTTTTTCAAACTCTTTCAATTTGCATCAAATTTTGTGGAAAGAACAAATTTGGTGTGCTGAATTTGAATATGAAACTGTTTTTTGATATTTTCATGTTTTGGGGGAATAAAACGAGATAAAAGGGGGCAATATGCATTTTTTCAAACTCGTTCAATCTTCATGCTCTGTGTTGTCCGCTTGCTATACTTATGGGAAGCGAATGTCACTATATTCAGATAAAACCACTTTTGATAACTTCCCACTTCCCACTTTCGGTGATTTCCCACTTTTGACAACTTCCCACTTTTTTTGACTTCCCACCTCCCACTCTTGATGATTCCCACTTTTGATGACTTCCCACTTTTTCCTGACTTCCCACTTCCCACTTTTGATGACTGCGCACATTTAGTGCAGTTTTTCAAACCCTGTCAATTTGCATCAAATTTTGTGGAAAGTACAAATTTGGTGTACTGAAATTAAATATGAAACTTGCTTTTTGAAACTTTAATGTTTTGGGGGAATAAAACGAGGTAAAAGGGGCAATATTCATTTTTTCAAACTCGTTCAATCTTCATGCTCTGTGTTGTCCATTTGCCTTACTTATGGGAAGCGAATATCAATATATTCAGATAAAACCACTTTTGGTAACTTCTCACTTCCCACTTTCGGTGACTTCCCTTTTGACAATTCCCACTTTTCTTGACTTCCCACTCCCCACTTTTGATGACTTCCCACTTTGATGACTTCCCACTTTTTCCTGACTTCCCACTTCCCACTTTTGATGACTTCCCACTTTTGATGCAATTTTTCAAAATCTTTCATCTTGCATCAAATTTTGTGGAAAGTACAAACTTGGTGTACTGAAATTGAATATGAAACTTGTTTCTTGAAACTTTAATGTCTTGGGGGAATAAAGCGAGGTAAAAGGGGGCAATATGCATTTTTTCAAACTCGTTCAATCTTCATGTTCTGTGTTGTCCGCTTGCCTTACTTATGATAAGCGAATGTCACTATATTCAGATAAAACCACTTTTGGTAACTTCCCATATCCCACTTTCTGTGACTTCCCACCTTTGACAACCTCCCACTTTTTCTTGACTTCCCACTTCCCACTTTTGATGACTTCCCACTTTTTCCTGACTTCCCACTTCCCACTTTTGATGACTTCCCCTTTTGTGCAATTTTTCAAAATCTTTCATCTTGCATCAAATTTTGTCGAAGCACAAACTTCGTGTACTGAAATTGAATATGAAACTTGTTTTTGAACTTTAATGTTTTGGGGGAATAAAACGAGGTAAAAAGGGGCAATATGCATTTTTTCAAACTCGTTCAATCTTCATTGTTTGTCCCGCTTGCCTTATTTATAGGAAGCCGAATGATCACTATATATTCGAGATAAAACCACTTTTGGTAACTTCCCACTTCCCCATTTTTCGGTGACTTCTTCATTTTTGACAACTTCCCACTTTTTTCCTGGACTTCCCACTTCCCACTTTTGATGACTTCCCACTTTTTGATGCAATTTTTCAAAAATCTTTCATCTTGCATCAAATTTGTGGCAAAGTATCAAAATTAGAGTGCTGACTAATTTGAATATGAAACTGGTTTTTTGAAATTTTCATCTTTTGAGGGCATAAACGGTTAAAAAGACGGCAATCAATGCAATTTTCAAACTCGTTCAATTTGAATCAAATTTACAGAAAGTACATTTTCGGTGTACTGAAATGAATTTGAAACTTGTTTTTTGAAACTTTAATGTTCTGGGGGACTAAAGCGGGTAAAAGGGAGCAATATGCATTTTTCAAACTCGTTCAATCTTCATGCTCTGTGTTGTCCATTTGCCTTACTTATGGGAAGCGAATGTCAATATATTCAGATAAAACCACTTTGGTAACTTCTCACTTCCCACTTTCGGTGACTTCCCACTTTGACAACTTCCCACTTTTTCTTGTCTTCCCACCTCCCACTCTTGATGACTTCCCACTTTTGATGACTTTTCACTTTTTTCTGACTTCCCACTTCCACTTTTGATGACTGCGCACATTTGATGCAGTTTTTCAAACCCTGTCAATTTGCATCAAATTTTGTGGAAAGTACAAATTTGGTGTACTGAAATTGAATATGAAACTTCT
>RQOL01000457.1:0-49440 GCA_013076295.1 Sanderia malayensis | reverse complement strand
TGACTTTCCACTTTTGATGACCTCCCACTTTTTCCTGACTCCCCATATTTGATGAGTTCCCACTATTGATGACTTTCCATTTTTGGTGACATACCACTTTTGATGACTTCCCTTTTTGACGGCTTCCAACTTTTTCTTAAATTCCCATCTTTGATAACTTCCCACTATTTCCTGACATCCCATTTTTTCTTGACTTCCCACTTTTTCTTGACTTCCCACTTTTGATGACTTCCCACTTTTTCTTCAATTCTCACTTTTGACGACATTCCACTTTTTCTTGACTTCCCACTTTTGATGCTTTCTCACTTTTAATAACTTCCCTTGTTATTTTGACATCTCACTGTTGATGAATTCACACTTTTAACGACTTCCCACTTCTTCTTGACTTCCCACCTTTTCTTGACTTCCCGCAATTTCTTGACTTCCCATTTTTGATGACTTCCCACTTTTTCTTGACGTCCCTCTTTTGATGACTTCCCACTTTTTCTTGATTTCCCACTTTTAATGAGTTCCCACTATTGATGACTTCCACCTTTGATGACTTCCCACTTTTGATGACTTCCCACTTTTTCTTGGTTTTCCGCTTTCGGTGACTTCCCACTTTTGATGCCTTGTCACTTTTAATAACTTCCCTTGTTATTTTGACATCTCACTGTTGATGAATTCACACTTTTAACGACTTCCCACTTCTTCTTGACTTCCCACCTTTTCTTGACTTCCCGCAATTTCTTGACTTCCCATTTTTGATGACTTCCCACTTTTTCTTGACGTCCCACTTTTGATGACTTGCCACTTTTTCTTGATTTCCAACTTTTGATGAGTTCCCACTATTGATGATTTCCACCTTTTCCTGACATGCCACTTTTTCTTGACTTCCCACTTTTTCTTGACTTCCCACTTTTGATGACTTCCCACTTTTTCTTGAATTCTCACTTTTGACAACATCCCACTTTTTCTTGACTTCCCACTTTTGATGCCTTCTCACTTTTAATAACTTCCCTTGTTATTTTGACATCTCACTGTTGATGAATTCACACTTTTAAGGACTTTCCACTTCTTCTTGACTTCCCGCCTTTGATGACTTCCAACCTTTTCTAGATTTGCCCTTTTTGATGATCTCCCACTTTTGATGACCTCCTACTTTTTCTTTACTTGCCATATTTTCTAGACTTCACATATTTCATGACTTCCCCAATTTTGATGACTTCCTTTTTTTTCTTGACTTCCGACTTTGGATTACTTTTCGCCTTTGATGACTTCCCACTCTTTCTTGACCTCCCATATTTCATGACTTCCTACTTTTGATGTCATCCCACTTTTTCATGATTTCCAATTTCTTTTGATTTCCCACTTTTGATGACTTCCCACTTATGATGACTTCCCACTTTTGATGACTTCCCATTTTCGGTGACCTCCCACTTTTGATGATTTCCCAATTTTGAGGACTTCCCACGTTTTCTTGATTTCCCACTTTTTCTTGACTTCCCACTATTTCTTGACTTCCCACAATTTCTTGACTTCCCATTTTTGATGACTTCCCTCTTTTTCTTGACGTCCCACTTTTGATGACTTCCCACTTTTTCTTGATTTCCCACTTTTGATGAGTTCCCACTATTGATGACTTCCCATTTTTGGTGACTTCCCATTTTTGATGACTTCCCTCTTTTGACAACTTCCCACTTTTTCTTGACTTCCCACCTTTGATGACTTCCCACTTTTTCTTGACTTCCCGCTTTCGATGACATCCCACTTTTTTTTGTCCTGCTACTTTTTTCTTGACTTGCCACTTTTGATGAGGTCCCACTTTTTCTTGACTTCCCACTTTTGTTGACTTCTCACTTTTTCTTGAATTCTCACTTTTGACGACTCCCCACTTTTTCTTGACTTCCCGCTTTTGGTGACTTCCCAATTTTGAAAACTTCCCAATTTTGATGATTTCCCCCTTTTGATCACTTGCCACGTTTTCTTGACTTCCCACTGTGGATGACCTCCCACTTTTTCTTGACTTTCCACTTTTTCTTGACTTCCCACTTTGGATGACTTCCCTCTTTTGACGACTTCCCACTTTTTCTTGAATTCCCATCTTTGATGACTTCCCACCTTCTCCTGACATCCCACCTCTTCTTGACTTCCCACCTTTTATTGACTTCACGCAATTTCTTGACTTCCCATTTTTGATGACTTTCCACTTTTTCTTGATGTTCCACTTTTTCTTGACTTCCCACTTTTGATGCTTTCTCACTTTTAATAGCTTCCCTTGTTATTTTGACATCTCACTGTTGATGAATTCACACTTTTAACGACTTCCCACTTCTTCTTGACTTCCCACTTTTTCTTGACTTCCCGCAATTTCTTGAATTCCCATTTTTGATGACTTCCCACTTTTTCTTGACCTCCCTCTTTTGATGACTTCCCACTTTTTCTTGATTTCCCACTTTTAATGATTTCCCACTATTGATGACTTCCCATTTTTGGTGACTTCCCATTTTTGATGACTTCCCTCTTTTGACAACTTCCCACTTTTTCTTGACTTCCCACTTTTGTTGACTTCTCACTTTTTCTTGAATTCTCACTTTTGACGACTCCCCACTTTTTCTTGACTTCCCGCTTTTGGTGACTTCCCAATTTTGACAACTTCCCAATTTTGATGATTTCCCCCTTTTGATCACTTGCCACGTTTTCTTGACTTCCCACTGTGGATGACCTCCCACTTTTTCTTGACTTTCCACTTTTTCTTGACTTCCCACTTTGGATGACTTCCCTCTTTTGACGACTTCCCACTTTTTCTTGAATTCCCATCTTTGATGACTTCCCACCTTCTCCTGACATCCCACCTCTTCTTGACTTCCCACCTTTTATTGACTTCACGCAATTTCTTGACTTCCCATTTTTGATGACTTTCAACTTTTTCTTGATGTTCCACTTTTTCTTGACTTCCCACTTTTGATGCTTTCTCACTTTTAATAGCTTCCCTTGTTATTTTGACATCTCACTGTTGATGAATTCACACTTTTAACGACTTCCCACTTCTTCTTGACTTCCCACTTTTTCTTGACTTCCCGCAATTTCTTGAATTCCCATTTTTGATGACTTCCCACTTTTTCTTGACCTCCCTCTTTTGATGACTTCCCACTTTTTCTTGATTTCCCACTTTTAATGATTTCCCACTATTGATGACTTCCCATTTTTGGTGACTTCCCATTTTTGATGACTTCCCTCTTTTGACAACTTCCCACTTTTTCTTGACTTCCCACCTTTGTTGACTTCCCACTTTTTCTTGACTTCCCGCTTTCGATGACATCCCACTTTTTTTTTGTCCTGCTACTTTTTCTTGACTTGCCACTTTTGATGAGGTCCCACTTTTTCTTGACTTCCCACTTTTGTTGACTTCTCACTTTTTCTTGAATTCTCACTTTTGACGACTCCCCACTTTTTCTTGACTTCCCGCTTTTGGTGTCTTCCCAATTTTGACAACTTCCCAATTTTGATGATTTCCCCCTTTTGATGACTTGCCACGTTTTCTTGACTTCCCACTGTGGATGACCTCCCACTTTTTCTTGACTTTCCACTTTTTCTTGACTTCCCACTTTGGATGACTTCCCTCTTTTGACGACTTCCCACTTTTTCTTGATTTCCCATCTTTGATGACTTCCCACCTTCTCCTGACATCCCACCTCTTCTTGACTTCCCACCTTTTATTGACTTCCCGCAATTTCTTGACTTCCCATTTTTGATGACTTTCCACTTTTTCTTGACGTTCCACTTTTTCTTGACTTCCCACTTTTGATGCTTTCTCACTTTTAATAACTTCCCTTGTTATTTTGACATCTCACTGTTGATGAATTCACACTTTTAACGACTTCCCACTTCTTCTTGACTTCCCACCTTTTCTTGACTTCCCGCAATTTCTTGACTTCCGATTTTTGATGACTTCCCACTTTTTCTTGACGTCCCTCTTTTGATGACTTCCCACTTTTTCTTGATTTCCCACTTTTAATGAGTTCCCACTATTGATGACTTCCACCTTTGATGACTTCCCACTTTTGATGACTTCCCACTTTTTCTTGGTTTTCCGCTTTCGGTGACTTCCCACTTTTGATGCCTTCTCACTTTTAATAACTTCCCTTGTTATTTTGACATCTCACTGTTGATGAATTCACACTTTTAACGACTTCCCATTTCTTCTTGACTTCCCACCTTTTCTTGACTTCCCGCAATTTCTTGACTTCCCATTTTTGATGACTTCCCACTTTTTCTTGACGTCCCACTTTTGATGACTTCCCACTTTTTCTTGATTTCCCACTTTTGATGAGTTCCCACCATTGATGACTTCCACCTTTTCCTGACATCCCACTTTTTCTTGACTTCCCACTTTTTCTTGACTTCCCACTTTTGATGACTTCACACTTTTTCTTGAATTCTCACTTTTGACGACATCCCACTTTTTCATGATTTCCAATTTCTTTTGATTTCCCACTTTTGATGACTTCCCACTTATGATGACTTCCCACTTTTGATGACTTCCCATTTTCGGTGACCTCCCACTTTTGATGATTTCCCAATTTTGAGGACTTCCCACGTTTTCTTGATTTCCCACTTTTCTTGACTTCCCACTATTTCTTGACTTCCCGCAATTTCTTGACTTCCCATTTTTGATGACTTCCCTCTTTTTCTTGACGGCCCACTTTTGATGACTTCCCACTTTTTCTTGATTTCCCACTTTTGATGAGTTCCCACTATTGATGACTTCCCTCTTTTTCTTGACGTCCCACTTTTGATGACTTCCCACTTTTTCTTGATTTCCCACTTTTGATGAGTTCCCACTATTGATGACTTCCCATTTTTGGTGACTTCCCATTTTTGATGACTTCCCTCTTTTGACAACTTCCCACTTTTTCTTGAATTCCCATCTTTGATGACTTCCCACCTTCTCCTGACATCCCACCTCTTCTTGACTTCCCACCTTTTATTGACTTCACGCAATTTCTTGACTTCCCATTTTTGATGACTTTCCACTTTTTCTTGATGTTCCACTTTTTCTTGACTTCCCACTTTTGATGCTTTCTCACTTTTAATAGCTTCCCTTGTTATTTTGACATCTCACTGTTGATGAATTCACACTTTTAACGACTTCCCACTTCTTCTTGACTTCCCACTTTTTCTTGACTTCCCGCAATTTCTTGAATTCCCATTTTTGATGACTTCCCACTTTTTCTTGACCTCCCTCTTTTGATGACTTCCCACTTTTTCTTGATTTCCCACTTTTAATGATTTCCCACTATTGATGACTTCCCATTTTTGGTGACTTCCCATTTTTGATGACTTCCCTCTTTTGACAACTTCCCACTTTTTCTTGACTTCCCACTTTTGTTGACTTCTCACTTTTTCTTGAATTCTCACTTTTGACGACTCCCCACTTTTTCTTGACTTCCCGCTTTTGGTGACTTCCCAATTTTGACAACTTCCCAATTTTGATGATTTCCCCCTTTTGATCACTTGCCACGTTTTCTTGACTTCCCACTGTGGATGACCTCCCACTTTTTCTTGACTTTCCACTTTTTCTTGACTTCCCACTTTGGATGACTTCCCTCTTTTGACGACTTCCCACTTTTTCTTGAATTCCCATCTTTGATGACTTCCCACCTTCTCCTGACATCCCACCTCTTCTTGACTTCCCACCTTTTATTGACTTCACGCAATTTCTTGACTTCCCATTTTTGATGACTTTCCACTTTTTCTTGATGTTCCACTTTTTCTTGACTTCCCACTTTTGATGCTTTGTCACTTTTAATAGCTTCCCTTGTTATTTTGACATCTCACTGTTGATGAATTCACACTTTTAACGACTTCCCACTTCTTCTTGACTTCCCACTTTTTCTTGACTTCCCGCAATTTCTTGAATTCCCATTTTTCATGACTTCCCACTTTTTCTTGACCTCCCTCTTTTGATGACTTCCCACTTTTTCTTGATTTCCCACTTTTAATGATTTCCCACTATTGATGACTTCCCATTTTTGGTGACTTCCCATTTTTGATGACTTCCCTCTTTTGACAACTTCCCACTTTTTCTTGACTTCCCACCTTTGTTGACTTCCCACTTTTTCTTGACTTCCCGCTTTCGATGACATCCCACTTTTTTTTTGTCCTGCTACTTTTTCTTGACTTGCCACTTTTGATGAGGTCCCACTTTTTCTTGACTTCCCACTTTTGTTGACTTCTCACTTTTTCTTGAATTCTCACTTTTGACGACTCCCCACTTTTTCTTGACTTCCCGCTTTTGGTGTCTTCCCAATTTTGACAACTTCCCAATTTTGATGATTTCCCCCTTTTGATGACTTGCCACGTTTTCTTGACTTCCCACTGTGGATGACCTCCCACTTTTTCTTGACTTTCCACTTTTTCTTGACTTCCCACTTTGGATGACTTCCCTCTTTTGGCGACTTCCCACTTTTTCTTGAATTCCCATCTTTGATGACTTCCCACCTTCTCCTGACATCCCACCTCTTCTTGACTTCCCACCTTTTATTGACTCTCCGCAATTTCTTGACTTCCCATTTTTGATGACTTTCCACTTTTTCTTGACGTTCCACTTTTTCTTGACTTCCCACTTTTGATGCTTTCTCACTTTTAATAACTTCCCTTGTTATTTTGACATCTCACTGTTGATGAATTCACACTTTTAACGACTTCCCACTTCTTCTTGACTTCCCACCTTTTCTTGACTTCCCGCAATTTCTTGACTTCCGATTTTTGATGACTTCCCACTTTTTCTTGACGTCCCTCTTTTGATGACTTCCCACTTGTTCTTGATTTCCCACTTTTAATGAGTTCCCACTATTGATGACTTCCACCTTTGATGACTTCCCACTTTTGATGACTTCCCACTTTTTCTTGGTTTTCCGCTTTCGGTGACTTCCCACTTTTGATGCCTTCTCACTTTTAATAACTTCCCTTGTTATTTTGACATCTCACTGTTGATGAATTCACACTTTTAACGACTTCCCATTTCTTCTTGACTTCCCACCTTTTCTTGACTTCCCGCAATTTCTTGACTTCCCATTTTTGATGACTTCCCACTTTTTCTTGACGTCCCACTTTTGATGACTTCCCACTTTTTCTTGATTTCCCACTTTTGATGAGTTCCCACCATTGATGACTTCCACCTTTTCCTGACATCCCACTTTTTCTTGACTTCCCACTTTTTCTTGACTTCCCACTTTTGATGACTTCACACTTTTTCTTGAATTCTCACTTTTGACGACATCCCACTTTTTTCTTGACTTCCCACTTTTGATGCCTTCTCACTTTTAATAACCTCCCTTGTTATTTTGACATCTCACTGTTGATGAATTCACACTTTTAACGACTTCCCACTTCTTCTTCACTTCCCGCCTTTGATGACTTTCAACCTTTTCTAGATTTGCCCTTTTTGATGATTTCCCACTTTTGATGACCTCCTACTTTTTCTTTACTTGCCATATTTTCTAGACTTCACATATTTCATGACTTCCCCACTTTTGATGACTTCCTTTTTTTTCTTGACTTCCGACTTTGGATTACTTTTCACCTTTGATGACTTCCCATTCTTTCTTGACCTCCCATATTTCATGACTTCCTACTTTTGATGCCTTCCCACTTTTTCATGATTTCCAATTTCTTTTGATTTCCCACTTTTGATGACTTCCCACTTATGATGACTTCCCACTTTTGATGACTTCCCATTTTCGGTGACCTCCCACTTTTGATGATTTCCCAATTTTGAGGACTTCCCACGTTTTCTTGATTTCCCACTTCTTCTTGACTTCCCACTATTTCTTGACTTCCCGCAATTTCTTGACTTCCCATTTTTGATGACTTCCCACTTTTTCTTGACGTCCCACTTTTGATGACTTCCCACTTTTTCATGATTTCCCACTTTTGATGAGTTCCCACTATTGATGACTTCCCATTTTTGGTGACTGCCTACTTTTGATGACTTCCCTCTTTTGACAACTTCCCACTTTTTCTTGACTTCCCACTTTTGACGACTCCCCACTTTTTCTTGACTTCCCGCTTTTGGTGTCTTCCCAATTTTGACAACTTCCCAATTTTGATGATTTCCCCCTTTTGATGACTTGCCACGTTTTCTTGACTTCCCACTGTGGATGACCTCCCACTTTTTCTTGACTTTCCACTTTTTCTTGACTTCCCACTTTGGATGACTTCCCTCTTTTGACGACTTCCCACTTTTTCTTGATTTCCCATCTTTGATGACTTCCCACCTTCTCCTGACATCCCACCTCTTCTTGACTTCCCACCTTTTATTGACTTCCCGCAATTTCTTGACTTCCCATTTTTGATGACTTTCCACTTTTTCTTGACGTTCCACTTTTTCTTGACTTCCCACTTTTGATGCTTTCTCACTTTTAATAACTTCCCTTGTTATTTTGACATCTCACTGTTGATGAATTCACACTTTTAACGACTTCCCACTTCTTCTTGACTTCCCACCTTTTCTTGACTTCCCGCAATTTCTTGACTTCCGATTTTTGATGACTTCCCACTTTTTCTTGACGTCCCTCTTTTGATGACTTCCCACTTTTTCTTGATTTCCCACTTTTAATGAGTTCCCACTATTGATGACTTCCACCTTTGATGACTTCCCACTTTTGATGACTTCCCACTTTTTCTTGGTTTTCCGCTTTCGGTGACTTCCCACTTTTGATGCCTTCTCACTTTTAATAACTTCCCTTGTTATTTTGACATCTCACTGTTGATGAATTCACACTTTTAACGACTTCCCATTTCTTCTTGACTTCCCACCTTTTCTTGACTTCCCGCAATTTCTTGACTTCCCATTTTTGATGACTTCCCACTTTTTCTTGACGTCCCACTTTTGATGACTTCCCACTTTTTCTTGATTTCCCACTTTTGATGAGTTCCCACCATTGATGACTTCCACCTTTTCCTGACATCCCACTTTTTCTTGACTTCCCACTTTTTCTTGACTTCCCACTTTTGATGACTTCACACTTTTTCTTGAATTCTCACTTTTGACGACATCCCACTTTTTCATGATTTCCAATTTCTTTTGATTTCCCACTTTTGATGACTTCCCACTTATGATGACTTCCCACTTTTGATGACTTCCCATTTTCGGTGACCTCCCACTTTTGATGATTTCCCAATTTTGAGGACTTCCCACGTTTTCTTGATTTCCCACTTTTTCTTGACTTCCCACTATTTCTTGACTTCCCGCAATTTCTTGACTTCCCATTTTTGATGACTTCCCTCTTTTTCTTGACGGCCCACTTTTGATGACTTCCCACTTTTTCTTGATTTCCCACTTTTGATGAGTTCCCACTATTGATGACTTCCCTCTTTTCTTGACGTCCCACTTTTGATGACTTCCCACTTTTTCTTGATTTCCCACTTTTGATGAGTTCCCACTATTGATGACTTCCCATTTTTGGTGACTTCCCATTTTTGATGACTTCCCTCTTTTGACAACTTCCCACTTTTTCTTGAATTCCCATCTTTGATGACTTCCCACCTTCTCCTGACATCCCACCTCTTCTTGACTTCCCACCTTTTATTGACTTCACGCAATTTCTTGACTTCCCATTTTTGATGACTTTCCACTTTTTCTTGATGTTCCACTTTTTCTTGACTTCCCACTTTTGATGCTTTCTCACTTTTAATAGCTTCCCTTGTTATTTTGACATCTCACTGTTGATGAATTCACACTTTTAACGACTTCCCACTTCTTCTTGACTTCCCACTTTTTCTTGACTTCCCGCAATTTCTTGAATTCCCATTTTTGATGACTTCCCACTTTTTCTTGACCTCCCTCTTTTGATGACTTCCCACTTTTTCTTGATTTCCCACTTTTAATGATTTCCCACTATTGATGACTTCCCATTTTTGGTGACTTCCCATTTTTGATGACTTCCCTCTTTTGACAACTTCCCACTTTTTCTTGACTTCCCACTTTTGTTGACTTCTCACTTTTTCTTGAATTCTCACTTTTGACGACTCCCCACTTTTTCTTGACTTCCCGCTTTTGGTGACTTCCCAATTTTGACAACTTCCCAATTTTGATGATTTCCCCCTTTTGATCACTTGCCACGTTTTCTTGACTTCCCACTGTGGATGACCTCCCACTTTTTCTTGACTTTCCACTTTTTCTTGACTTCCCACTTTGGATGACTTCCCTCTTTTGACGACTTCCCACTTTTTCTTGAATTCCCATCTTTGATGACTTCCCACCTTCTCCTGACATCCCACCTCTTCTTGACTTCCCACCTTTTATTGACTTCACGCAATTTCTTGACTTCCCATTTTTGATGACTTTCCACTTTTTCTTGATGTTCCACTTTTTCTTGACTTCCCACTTTTGATGCTTTGTCACTTTTAATAGCTTCCCTTGTTATTTTGACATCTCACTGTTGATGAATTCACACTTTTAACGACTTCCCACTTCTTCTTGACTTCCCACTTTTTCTTGACTTCCCGCAATTTCTTGAATTCCCATTTTTGATGACTTCCCACTTTTTCTTGACCTTCCTCTTTTGATGACTTCCCACTTTTTCTTGATTTCCCACTTTTAATGATTTCCCACTATTGATGACTTCCCATTTTTGGTGACTTCCCATTTTGATGACTTCCCTCTTTTGACAACTTCCCACTTTTTCTTGACTTCCCACCTTTGTTGACTTCCCACTTTTTCTTGACTTCCCGCTTTCGATGACATCCCACTTTTTTTTTGTCCTGCTACTTTTTTCTTGACTTGCCACTTTTGATGAGGTCCCACTTTTTCTTGACTTCCCACTTTTGTTGACTTCTCACTTTTTCTTGAATTCTCACTTTTGACGACTCCCCACTTTTTCTTGACTTCCCGCTTTTGGTGTCTTCCCAATTTTGACAACTTCCCAATTTTGATGATTTCCCCCTTTTGATGACTTGCCACGTTTTCTTGACTTCCCACTGTGGATGACCTCCCACTTTTTCTTGACTTTCCACTTTTTCTTGACCTCCCACTTTGGATGACTTCCCTCTTTTGGCGACTTCCCACTTTTTCTTGAATTCCCATCTTTGATGACTTCCCACCTTCTCCTGACATCCCACCTCTTCTTGACTTCCCACCTTTTATTGACTCTCCGCAATTTCTTGACTTCCCATTTTTGATGACTTTCCACTTTTTCTTGACGTTCCACTTTTTCTTGACTTCCCACTTTTGATGCTTTCTCACTTTTAATAACTTCCCTTGTTATTTTGACATCTCACTGTTGATGAATTCACACTTTTAACGACTTCCCACTTCTTCTTGACTTCCCACCTTTTCTTGACTTCCCGCAATTTCTTGACTTCCGATTTTTGATGACTTCCCACTTTTTCTTGACGTCCCTCTTTTGATGACTTCCCACTTGTTCTTGATTTCCCACTTTTAATGAGTTCCCACTATTGATGACTTCCACCTTTGATGACTTCCCACTTTTGATGACTTCCCACTTTTTCTTGGTTTTCCGCTTTCGGTGACTTCCCACTTTTGATGCCTTCTCACTTTTAATAACTTCCCTTGTTATTTTGACATCTCACTGTTGATGAATTCACACTTTTAACGACTTCCCATTTCTTCTTGACTTCCCACCTTTTCTTGACTTCCCGCAATTTCTTGACTTCCCATTTTTGATGACTTCCCACTTTTTCTTGACGTCCCACTTTTGATGACTTCCCACTTTTTCTTGATTTCCCACTTTTGATGAGTTCCCACCATTGATGACTTCCACCTTTTCCTGACATCCCACTTTTTCTTGACTTCCCACTTTTTCTTGACTTCCCACTTTTGATGACTTCACACTTTTTCTTGAATTCTCACTTTTGACGACATCCCACTTTTTTCTTGACTTCCCACTTTTGATGCCTTCTCACTTTTAATAACCTCCCTTGTTATTTTGACATCTCACTGTTGATGAATTCACACTTTTAACGACTTCCCACTTCTTCTTCACTTCCCGCCTTTGATGACTTTCAACCTTTTCTAGATTTGCCCTTTTTGATGATTTCCCACTTTTGATGACCTCCTACTTTTTCTTTACTTGCCATATTTTCTAGACTTCACATATTTCATGACTTCCCCACTTTTGATGACTTCCTTTTTTTTCTTGACTTCCGACTTTGGATTACTTTTCACCTTTGATGACTTCCCATTCTTTCTTGACCTCCCATATTTCATGACTTCCTACTTTTGATGCCTTCCCACTTTTTCATGATTTCCAATTTCTTTTGATTTCCCACTTTTGATGACTTCCCACTTATGATGACTTCCCACTTTTGATGACTTCCCATTTTCGGTGACCTCCCACTTTTGATGATTTCCCAATTTTGAGGACTTCCCACGTTTTCTTGATTTCCCACTTCTTCTTGACTTCCCACTATTTCTTGACTTCCCGCAATTTCTTGACTTCCCATTTTTGATGACTTCCCACTTTTTCTTGACGTCCCACTTTTGATGACTTCCCACTTTTTCTTGATTTCCCACTTTTGATGAGTTCCCACTATTGATGACTTCCCATTTTTGGTGACTGCCCACTTTTGATGACTTCCCTCTTTTGACAACTTCCCACTTTTTCTTGACTTCCCACCTTTGATGACTTCCCACTTTTTCTTGACTTCCCGCTTTCGATGACATCCCACTTTTTTTTGTCCTGCTACTTTTTCTTGACTTGCCACTTTTGATGAGGTCCCACTTTTTCTTGACTTCCCACTTTTGTTGACTTCTCACTTTTTCTTGAATTCTCACTTTTGACGACTCCCCACTTTTTCTTGACTTCCCGCCTTTGTTGACTTCCCAATTTTGACAACTTCCCAATTTTGATATTTTCACCCTTTTGATGAGTTCCCACTTTTTCTTGACGTCCCACTTTTGATTACTTCCCACTTTTTCTTGATTTCCCACTTTTGATGAGTTCCCACTATGGATGACTTCCCATTTTTGGTGACTTCACACTTTTGATGACTTCCCTCTTTTGACAACTTCCCACTTTTTCTTGACTTCCCACCTTTGACGACTTCCCGCTTTTTTGTCCTGCTACTTTTTCTTGACTTGCTACTTTTGATGAGGTCCCACTTTTTCTTGACTTCCAACTTTTGTTGACTTCTCACTTTTTCTTGAACTCTCACTTTTGATGACTCCCCACTTTTTCTTGACTTCCCGCTTTTGTTGACTTCCCAATTTTGACAACTTCCCAATTTTGATGATTTCACCCTTTTGATGACTTCCCACGTTTTCTTGACTTCCCACTGTGGATGACCTCCCACTTTTTCTTGACTTTCCACTTTTTCTTGACTTCCCACTTTGGATGACTTCCCTCTTTTGACGACTTCCCACTTTTTCTTGAATTCCCATCTTTGATGACTTCCCACCTTTTCCTGACATCCCACCTCTTCTTGACTTCCCACCTTTTCTTGAGTTCCCGCAATTTCTTGACTTCCCATTTTTGATGACTTCCCACTTTTTCTTGAGTTCCCACGTTTTCTTGACCTCCCACTTTTGATGATTTCCCAATTTTTCTTGACTTCCCACTTTTTCCTAGCCTCCCTATTTTGATGACTTCCCTCTTTTAACATCTCCCCATGTTTTCTTGACTTCCCACTCTGGATGACCTCCCACTTTTTCTTGACTTTTCACTTTTGATGACCTCCCACTTTTTCTTGACTTCCCACTTTTGATGAGTTCCCACTATTGATGACTTTTCACTTTTTCTTGACTTCCCACTTTGGATGACTTCCCTCTTTTGACGACTTCCCACTTTTTCTTGAATTCCCATCTTTGATGACTTCCCACCTTCTCCTGACATCCCACCTCTTCTTGACTTCCCACCTTTTATTGACTTCACGCAATTTCTTGACTTCCCATTTTTGATGACTTTCCACTTTTTCTTGACGTTCCACTTTTTCTTGACTTCCCACTTTTGATGCTTTCTCACTTTTAATAACTTCCCTTGTTATTTTGACATCTCACTGTTGATGAATTCACACTTTTAACGACTTCCCACTTCTTCTTGACTTCCCACCTTTTCTTGACTTCCCGCAATTTCTTGAATTCCCATTTTTAATGACTTCCCACTTTTTCTTGACCTCCCTCTTTTGATGACTTCCCACTTTTTCTTGATTTCCCACTTTTAATGAGTTCCCACTATTGATGACTTCCCATTTTTGGTGACTTCCCACTTTTGATGACTTCCCTCTTTTGACAACTTCCCACTTTTTCTTGACTTCCCACCTTTGATGACTTCCCACTTTTTCTTGAATTCTCACTTTTGACGACTCCCCATTTTTTCTTGACTTCCCGCTTTTGGTGTCTTCCCAATTTTGACAACTTCCCAATTTTGATGAGTTCCCCCTTTTGATGACTTGCCACGTTTTCTTGACTTCCCACTGTGGATGACCTCCCACTTTTTCTTGACTTTCCACTTTTTCTTGACTTCCCACTTTGGATGACTTCCCTCTTTTGACGACTTCCCACTTTTTCTTGAATTCCCATCTTTGATGACTTCCCACCTTCTCATGACATCCCACCTCTTCTTGACTTCCCACCTTTTATTGACTTCCCGCAATTTCTTGACTTCCCATTTTTGATGACTTTCCACTTTTTCTTGACGTTCCACTTTTTCTTGACCTCCCTCTTTTGATGCTTTCTCACTTTTAATAACTTCCCTTGTTATTTTGACATCTCACTGTTGATGAATTCACACTTTTAACGACTTCCCAATTCCTCTTGACTTCCCACCTTTTCTTGACTTCCCGCAACTTCTTGACTTCCCATTTTTGATGACATCCCACTTTTTCTTGACGTCCCTCTTTTGATGACTTCCCCCTTTTTCTTGATTTCCCACTTTTAATGAGTTCCCACTATTAATGACTTCCACCTTTGATGACTTCCCTCTTTTGATGACTTCCCACTTTTAATAACTTCCATTGTTATTTTGACATCTCACTGTTGATGAATTCACACTTTTAACGACTTCCCACTTCTTCTTGACTTCCCACCTTTTCTTGACTTCCCGCAATTTCTTGACTTCCCATTTTTGATGACTTCCCACTTTTTCTTGACGTCCCACTTTTGATGACTTCCCACTTTTTCTTGATTTCCCACTTTTGATGCTTTCTCACTTTTAATAACTTCCCTTGTTATTTTGACATCTCACTGTTGATGAATTCACACTTTTAACGACTTCCCACTTCTTCTTGACTTCCCACCTTTTCTTGACTTCCCGCAATTTCTTGACTTCCTATTTTTGATGACTTCCCACTTTTTCTTGACGTCCCTCTTTTGATGACTTCCCACTTTTTCTTGATTTCCCACTTTTAATGAGTTCCCACTATTGATGACTTCCACCTTTGATGACTTCCCACTTTTGATGACTTCCCACTTTTTCTTGGTTTTCCGCTTTCGGTGACTTCCCACTTTTGATGCCTTCTCACTTTTAATAACTTCCCTTGTTATTTTGACATCTCACTGTTGATGAATTCACACTTTTAACGACTTCCCACTTCTTCTTGACTTCCCACCTTTTCTTGACTTCCCGCAATTTCTTGACTTCCGATTTTTGATGACTTCCCACTTTTTGTTGATTTCCCACTTTTAATGAGTTCCCACTATTGATGACTTCCCATTTTTGGTGACTTCCCACTTTTGATGACTTCCCTCTTTTGACAACTTCCCACTTTTTCTTGACTTCCCACCTTTGATGACTTCCCACTTTTTCTTGAATTCTCACTTTTGACGACTCCCCACTTTTTCTTGACTTCCCGCTTTTGGTGTCTTCCCAATTTTGACAACTTCCCAATTTTGATGAGTTCCCCCTTTTGATGACTTGCCACGTTTTCTTGACTTCCCACTGTGGATGACCTCCCACTTTTTCTTGACTTTCCACTTTTTCTTGACTTCCCACTTTGGATGACTTCCCTCTTTTGACGACTTCCCACTTTTTCTTGAATTCCCATCTTTGATGACTTCCCACCTTCTCATGACATCCCACCTCTTCTTGACTTCCCACCTTTTATTGACTTCCCGCAATTCTTGACTTCCCATTTTGATGACTTTCCACTTTTTCTTGACGTTCCACTTTTTCTTGACTTCCCACTTTTGATGCTTTCTCACTTTTAATAACTTCCCTTGTTATTTTGACATCTCACTGTTGATGAAGTCACACTTTTAACGACTTCCCAATTCCTCTTGACTTCCCACCTTTTCTTGACTTCCCGCAATTTCTTGACTTCCCATTTTTGATGACTTCCCACTTTTTCTTGACGTCCCTCTTTTGATGACTTCCCACTTTTTCTTGATTTCCCACTTTTAATGAGTTCCCACTATTGATGACTTCCACCTTTGATGACTTCCCACTTTTGATGACTTCCCACTTTTAATAACTTCCATTGTTATTTTGACATCTCACTGTTGATGAATTCACACTTTTAACGACTTCCCACTTCTTCTTGACTTCCCACCTTTTCTTGACTTCCCGCAATTTCTTGACTTCCCATTTTTGATGACTTCCCACTTTTTCTTGACGTCCCACTTTTGATGACTTCCCACTTTTTCTTGATTTCCCACTTTTGATGCTTTCTCACTTTTAATAACTTCCCTTGTTATTTTGACATCTCACTGTTGATGAATTCACACTTTTAACGACTTCCCCCTTCTTCTTGACTTCCCACCTTTTCTTGACTTCCTGCAATTTCTTGACTTCCGATTTTTGATGACTTCCCACTTTTTCTTGACGTCCCTCTTTTGATGACTTCCCACTTTTTCTTGATTTCCCACTTTTGATGAGTTCCCACCATTGATGACTTCCACCTTTTCCTGACATCCCACTTTTTCTTGACTTCCCACTTTTTCTTGACTTCCCACTTTTGATGACTTCACACTTTTTCTTGAATTCTCACTTTTGACGACATCCCACTTTTTTCTTGACTTCCCACTTTTGATGCCTTCTCGCTTTTAATAACCTCCCTTGTTATTTTGACATCTCACTGCTGATGAATTCACACTTTTAACGACTTCCCATTTCTTCTTGACTTCCCGCCTTTGATGACTTTCAACCTTTTCTAGATTTGCCCTTTTTGATGATTTCCCACTTTTGATGACCTCCTACTTTTTCTTTACTTGCCATATTTTCTAGACTTCACATATTTCATGACTTCCCCACTTTTGATGACTTCCTTTTTTTTCTTGACTTCCGACTTTGGATTACTTTTCACCTTTGATGACTTCCCACTCTTTCTTGACCTCCCATATTTCATGACTTCCTACTTTTGATGCCTTCCCACTTTTTCATGATTTCCAATTTCTTTTGATTTCCCACTTTTGATGACTTCCCACTTATGATGACTTCCCACTTTTGATGACTTCCCATTTTCGGTGACCTCCCACTTTTGATGATTTCCCAATTTTGAGGACTTCCCACGTTTTCTTGATTTCCCACTTCTTCTTGACTTCCCACTATTTCTTGACTTCCCGCAATTTCTTGACTTCCCATTTTTGATGACTTCCCACTTTTTCTTGACGTCCCACTTTTGATGACTTCCCACTTTTTCTTGATTTCCCACTTTTGATGAGTTCCCACTATTGATGACTTCCCATTTTTGGTGACTTCCCACTTTTGATGACTTCCCTCTTTTGACAACTTCCCACTTTTTCCTGACTTCCCACCTTTGATGACTTCCCACTTTTTCTTGACTTCCCGCTTTCGATGACATCCCACTTTTTTTTGTCCTGCTACTTTTTCTTGACTTGCCACTTTTGATGAGGTCCCACTTTTTCTTGACTTCCCACTTTTGTTGACTTCTCACTTTTTCTTGAATTCTCACTTTTGACGACTCCCCACTTTTTCTTGACTTCCCGCTTTTGTTGACTTCCCAATTTTGACAACTTCCCAATTTTGATAATTTCATCCTTTTGATGAATTCCCACTTTTTCTTGACGTCCCACTTTTGATGACTTCCCACTTTTTCTTGATTTCCCACTTTTGATGAGTTCCCACTATGGATGACTTCCCATTTTTGGTGACTTCACACTTTTGATGACTTCCCTCTTTTGACAACTTCCCACTTTTTCTTGACTTCCCACCTTTGATGACTTCCCACTTTTTTGTCCTGCTACTTTTTCTTGACTTGCTACTTTTGATGAGGTCCCACTTTTTCTTGACTTCCAACTTTTGTTGACTTCTCACTTTTTCTTGAACTCTCACTTTTGACAACTCCCCACTTTTTCTTGACTTCCCGCTTTTGTTGACTTCCCAATTTTGACAACTTCCCAATTTTGATGATTTCACCCTTTTGATGACTTCCCACGTTTTCTTCACTTCCCACTGTGGATGACCTCCCACTTTTTCTTGACTTTCCACTTTTTCTTGACTTCCCACTTTGGATGACTTCCCTCTTTTGACGACTTCCCACTTTTTCTTGAATTCCCATCTTTGATGACTTCCCACTTTTTCTTGACGTCCCACTTTTGATGACTTCCCACTTTTTCTTGATTTCCCACTTTTGATGCTTTCTCACTTTTAATAACTTCCCTTGTTATTTTGACATCTCACTGTTGATGAATTCACACTTTTAACGACTTCCCACTTCTTCTTGACTTCCCACCTTTTCTTGACTTCCCGCAATTTCTTGACTTCCGATTTTTGATGACTTCCCACTTTTTCTTGACTTCCCACCTTTGATGACTTCCCACTTTTTTGTCCTGCTACTTTTTCTTGACTTGCTACTTTTGATGAGGTCCCACTTTTTCTTGACTTCCAACTTTTGTTGACTTCTCACTTTTTCTTGAACTCTCACTTTTGACAACTCCCCACTTTTTCTTGACTTCCCGCTTTTGTTGACTTCCCAATTTTGACAACTTCCCAATTTTGATGATTTCACCCTTTTGATGACTTCCCACGTTTTCTTGACTTCCCACTGTGGAGACCTCCCACTTTTTCTTGACTTTCCACTTTTTCTTGACTTCCCACTTTGGATGACTTCCCTCTTTTGACGACTTCCCACTTTTTCTTGAATTCCCATCTTTGATGACTTCCCACCTTTTCCTGACATCCCACCTCTTCTTGACTTCCCACCTTTTCTTGAGTTCCCGCAATTTCTTGACTTCCCATTTTTGATGACTTCCCACTTTTTCTTGAGTTCCCACGTTTTCTTGACCTCCCACTTTTGATGAGTTCCCACTATTGATGACTTTCCACTTTTTCTTGACTTCCCACTTTGGATGACTTCCCTCTTTTGACGACTTCCCACTTTTTCTTGAATTCCCATCTTTGATGACTTCCCACCTTCTCCTGACATCCCACCTCTTCTTGACTTCCCACCTTTTATTGACTTCACGCAATTTCTTGACTTCCCATTTCTGATGACTTTCCACTTTTTCTTGACGTTCCACTTTTTCTTGACTTCCCACTTTTGATGCTTTCTCACTTTTAATAACTTCCCTTGTTATTTTGACATCTCACTGTTGATGAATTCACACTTTTAACGACTTCCCACTTCTTCTTGACTTCCCACCTTTTCTTGACTTCCCGCAATTTCTTGAATTCCCATTTTTAATGACTTCCCACTTTTTCTTGACCTCCCTCTTTTGATGACTTCCCACTTTTTCTTGATTTCCCACTTTTAATGAGTTCCCACTATTGATGACTTCCCATTTTTGGTGACTTCCCACTTTTGATGACTTCCCTCTTTTGACAACTTCCCACTTTTTCTTGACTTCCCACCTTTGATGACCTCCCACTTTTTCTTGAATTCTCACTTTTGACGACTCCCCACTTTTTCTTGACTTCTCGCTTTTGGTGTCTTCCCAATTTTGACAACTTCCCAATTTTGATGAGTTCCCCCTTTTGATGACTTGCCACGTTTTCTTGACTTCCCACTGTGGATGACCTCCCACTTTTTCTTGACTTTCCACTTTTTCTTGACTTCCCACTTTGGATGACTTCCCTCTTTTGACGACTTCCCACTTTTTTATGAATTCCCATCTTTGATGACTTCCCACCTTCTCATGACATCCCACCTCTTCTTGACTTCCCACCTTTTATTGTCTTCCCGCAATTTCTTGACTTCCCATTTTTGATGACTTCCCACTTTTTCTTGACGTCCCTCTTTTGATGACTTCCCACTTTTTCTTGATTTCCCACTTTTAATGAGTTCCCACTATTGATGACTTCCACCTTTGATGACTTCCCACTTTTGATGACTTCCCACTTTTAATAACTTCCATTGTTATTTTGACATCTCACTGTTGATGAATTCACACTTTTAACGACTTCCCACTTCTTCTTGACTTCCCACCTTTTCTTGACTTCCCGCAATTTCTTGACTTCCAATTTTTGATGACTTCCCACTTTTTCTTGACGTCCCACTTTTGATGACTTCCCACTTTTTCTTGATTTCCCACTTTTGATGAGTTCCCACTATTGATGACTTCCACCTTTTCCTGACATCCCACTTTTTCTTGACTTCCCACTTTTTCTTGACTTCCCACTTTTGATGACTTCACACTTTTTCTTGAATTCTCACTTTTGACGACATCCCACTTTTTCTTGACTTCCCACTTTTGATGCCTTCTCACTTTTAATAACCTCCCTTGTTATTTTGACATCTCACTGTTGCTGAATTCACACTTTTAACGACTTCCCACTTCTCCTTGACTTCCCGCCTTTGATGACTTTCAACCTTTTCTAGATTTGCCCTTTTTGATGATTTTCCACTTTTGATGACCTCCTACTTTTTCTTTACTTGCCATTTTTTCTAGACTTCACATATTTCATGACTTCCCCACTTTTGATGACTTCCTTTTTTTTCTTGACTTCCGACTTAGGATTACTTTTCACCTTTGATGACTTCCCACTCTTTCTTGACCTCCCATATTTCATGACTTCCTACTTTTTATGCCTTCCCACTTTTTCATGATTTCCAATTTCTTTTGATTTCCCACTTTTGATGACTTCCCACTTATGATGACTTCCCACTTTTGATGACTTCCCATTTTCGGTGACCTCCCACTCTTGATGATTTCCCAATTTTGAGGACTTCCCACGTTTTCTTGATTTCCCACTTTTTCTTGACTTCCCACTATTTCTTGACTTCCCGCAATTTCTTGACTTCCCATTTTCGATGACTTCCCACTTTTTCTTGACGTCCCACTTTTGATGACTTCCCACTTTTTCTTGATTTCCCACTTTTGATGAGTTCCCACTATTGATGACTTCCCATTTTTGGTGACTTCCCACTTTTGATGACTTCCCTCTTTTGACAACTTCCCACTTTTTCTTGACTTCCCACCTTTGATGACTTCCCACTTTTTCTTGACTTCCCGCTTTCGATGACATCCCACTTTTTTTTGTCCTGCTACTTTTTCTTGACTTGCCACTTTTGATGAGGTCCCACTTTTTCTTGACTTCCAACTTTTGTTGACTTCTCACTTTTTCTTGAACTCTCACTTTTGACGACTCCCCACTTTTTCTTGACTTCCCGCTTTTGTTGACTTCCCAATTTTGACAACTTCCCAATTTTGATGATTTCACCCTTTTGATAACTTCCTACGTTTTCTTGACTTCCCACTGTGGATGACCTCCCCCTTTTTCTTGACTTTCCACTTTTTCTTGACTTCCCACTTTGGATGACTTCCCTCTTTTGACGACTTCCCACTTTTTCTTGAATTCCCATCTTTGATGACTTCCCACCTTTTCCTGACATCCCACCTCTTCTTGACTTCCCACCTTTTCTGGACTTCCCGCAACTTCTTGACTTCCCATTTTTGATGACTTCCCACTTTTTCTTGACGTTCCACTTTTGATGACTTCCCACTTTTTCTTGATTTCCCACTTTTAATGAGTTCCCACTATTGATGACTTCCACCTTTGATGACTTCTCACTTTTGATGACTTCACACTTTTTCTTGGTTTTCCGCTTTCGGTGACTTCCTACTTTTGATGAATTCCCACTTTTTCTTGACCTCCCACTTTTGACGAGTTCCCACTATTGATGACTTTCCATTTTTGGTGACTTCTCACTTTTGATGACTTCCCTCTCTTGATGACTTCCCATTTTTTCCTGACATCCCACTTTTTCTTGACTTCCCACTTTTTCTTGACTTCCCCCTTTTGATGACTTCCCACTTTTGATTACTTCCCATTTTATCCTGACTTCTCACTTTTGATGACTTCCCATTTTGGATGACATTCCACTTTTTCTTGACTTCCCAATTTTTCATAACCTCCCTATTTTGATGAATTCACTCTTTTGATGACTCCCCACTTTTTCCTGACCTCCCGCTTTTGGTGACTTCCCAATTTTGGTAACTTCCCACTTTTGATGATTTCCTTCTTTTGATAACTACCCGCCTTCTCTTGACTTCTCACTTTTGATGAATTCCCACCTTCTCTTGACTTCCCACTTTTGATGACCTCCCATGTTTTCTTGACTTCCCACTTTTTCTTGAGTTCCCACGTTTTCTTGACCTCCCACTTTTTCTTTTCTTCCCACTTTTGGTGAGTTCCCACTATTGATGACTTCTCATTTTCGGTGACTTCCCACTTTTTTCTGACTTCCCACTATTTTTTGACTTCCTGCATTTTCTTGACTTCCCATTTTTGATGATTTCCCACTTTTTCTTGACTTCCCACTTTTTCCTAGCCTCCCTATTTTAATGACTTCCCTCTTTTAACAACTCCCCATATTTTCTTGACTTCCCGCTTTTGGTGACTTCCCGCTTTTTTGTGACTTCTCACTTTTGACGACTCCCCACGTTTTCCTGACTTCCCACTCTGGATGACCTCCCACTTTTTCTTTACTTTCCACTTTTGATGACCTCCCACTTTTTCATGACTTCCCACTTTTGATGAGTTCCCACTATTGATGACTTCCCATTTTGGATGACTTTCCACTTTTTCTTGACTTCCCAATTTTTCATAACCTCCCTATTTTGATGAATTCACTCTTTTGATGACTCCCGACTTTTTCCTGACCTCCCGCTTTCGGTGACTTCCCGATTTTGGTAACTTCCCACTTTTGATGATTTCCTTCTTTTGATGACTACCCGCCTTCTCTTGACTTCCCACTTTTGATGACCTCCCACTTTTTCTTGACTTCCCACTTTTGATGCTTTCTCACTTTTAATAACTTCCCTTGTTATTTTGACATCTCACCGTTGATGAATTCACACTTTTAACGACTTCCCACTTCTTCTTGACTTCCCACCTTTTCTTGACTTCCCGCAATTTCCTGACTTCCCACTTTTTCTTGACGTCCCTCTTTTGATGACTTCCCACTTTTTCTTGATTTCCCACTTTTAATGAGTTCCCCCTATTGATGACTTCCACCTTTGATGACTTCCCACTTTTGATGACTTCCCTCTTTTTCTTGGTTTTCCGCTTTCGGTGACTTCCCACTTTTGATGCCTTCTCACTTTTAATAACTTCCCTTGTTATTTTGATATCTCACTGTTGATGAATTCACACTTTTAACGACCTCCCACTTCTTCTTGACTTCCCACCTTTTCTTGACTTCCCGCAATTTCTTGTCTTCCCATTTTTGATGACTTCCCACTTTTTCTTGACGTCCCACTTTTGATGACTTCCCACTTTTTCTTGATCTCCCACTTTTGATGAGTTCCCACTATTGATGACTTCCACCTTTTCCTGACATCCCACTTTTTCTTTACTTCCCACTTTTTCTTGACTTCCCACTTTTGATGACTTCCCACTTGTTCTTCAATTCTCACATTTGACGACATCCCACTTTTTCTTGACTTCCCACTTTTGATGCCTTCTCACTTTTAATAACCTCCCTTGTTATTTTGACATCTCACTGTTGATGAATTCACACTTTTAACGACTTCCCACTTCTTCTTGACTTCTTGACGACTTCGTCCCACTTTTGATGACTTCCCACTTTTTCTTGATTTCCCACTTTTAATGAGTTCCCACTATTGATGACTTCCCATTTTTGGTGACTTCCCACTTTTGATGACTTCCCTCTTTTGACAACTTCCCACTTTTTCTTGACTTCCCACCTTTGATGACTTCCCACTTTTTCTTGACGTCCCACTTTTGATGACTTCCCACTTTTTCTTGATTTCCCACTTTTGATGAGTTCCCACTATTGATGACTTCCACCTTTTCCTGACATCCCACTTTTCCTTGACTTCCCACTTTTTCTTGACTTCCCACTTTTGATGACTTCACACCTTTTCTTCAATTCTCACTTTTGACGACATCCCACTTTTTCTTGACTTCCCACTTTTGATGCCTTCTCACTTTTAATAACCTCCCTTGTTATTTTGACATCTCACTGTTGATGAATTCACACTTTTAACGACTTCCCACTTCTTCTTGACTTCCCGCCTTTGATGACTTCCAACCTTTTCTAGATTTGCCCTTTTTGATGATTTCCCACTTTTGATGACCTCCTACTTTTTCTTTACTTGCCATATTTTCTAGACTTCACATATTTCATGACTTCCCCACTTTTGATGACTTCCTTTTTTTTTTGACTTCCGACCTTGGATTACTTTTCGCCTTTGATGACTTCCCACTCTTTCTTTACTTCCCATATTTCATGACTTCCTACTTTTGATGCCTTCCCACTTTTTCATGATTTCCAATTTCTTTTGATTTCCCACTTTTGATGACTTCCCACTTATGATGACTTCCCACTTTTGATGACTTCCCATTTTCGGTGACCTCCCACTTTTGATGATTTCCCAATTTTGAGGACTTCTTACGTTTTCTTGATTTCCCACTTTTTTTTGACTTCCCACTATTTCTTGACTTCCCGCAATTTCTTCACTTCCCATTTTTGATGACTTCCCACTTTTTCTTGACGTCCCACTGTTGATGACTTCCCACTTTTTCTTGATTTCCCACTTTTAATGAGTTCCCACTATTGATGACTTCCCATTTTTGGTGACTTCCAACTTTTGATGACTTCCCTCTTTTGACAACTTCCCAATTTTGATGATTTCCCCCTTTTGATGACTTCCCACGTTTTCTTGACTTCCCACTGTGGATGACCTGCCACTTTTTCTTGACTTTCCACTTTTTCTTGACTTCCCACTTTGGATGACTTCCCTCTTTTGACGACTTCCCACTTCTTCTTGACTTCCCACTTTTTCTTGACTTCCCACTTTTCATGACTTCCCAGTTTTTCTTGAATTCTCACTTTTGACGACTCCCCACGTTTTCTTGACTTCCCACTCTGGATGACCTCCCACTTTTTCTTGACTTTCCACTTTTGATGACCTCCCACTTTTTCTTGACTTCCCACTTTTGATGAGTTCCCACTATTGATGACTTTCCATTTTTGGTGACATCCCACTTTTGATGACTTCCCTCTTTTGACGGCTTCCCACTTTTTCTTGAATTCCCATCTTTGATAACTTCCCACTATTTCCTGATAGCCCATTTTTTCTTGACTTCCCACTTTTTCTTGACTTCCCACTTTTGATGACCTCCCACTTTTTCTTGAATTCTCACTTTTGACGACATCCCACTTTTTCTTGACTTCCCACTTTCGATGCTTTCTCACTTTTAATAACTTCCCTTGTTATTTTGACATCTCACTGTTGATGAATTCACACTTTTAACGACTTCCCACTTCTTCTTGACTTCCCACCTTTTCTTGACTTCCCGCAATTTCTTGACTTCCCATTTTTGATGACTTCCCACTTTTTCTTGACGTCCCGCTTTTGATGACTTCCCACTTTTTCTCGATTTCCCACTTTTAATGAGTTCCCACTATTGATGACTTCCACCTTTGATGACTTCCCACTTTGATGACTTTCCACTTTTTCTTGGTTTTCCGCTTTTGATGCCTTCTCACTTTTAATAACTTCCCTTGTTATTTTGACATCTCACTGTTGATGAATTCACACTTTTAACGATTTCCCACTTCTTCTTGACTTCCCACCTTTTCTTGACTTCCCGCAATTTCTTGACTTCCCATTTTTGATGACTTCCCACTTTTTCTTGACGTCCCACTTTTGATGACTTTCCACCTTTTCTTGGTTTTCCGCTTTTGATGCCTTCTCACTTTTAATAACTTCCCTTGTTATTTTGACATCTCACTGTTGATGAATTCACACTTTTAACGACTTCCCACTTCTTCTTGACTTCCCGCCTTTGATGACTTGCAACCTTTTCTAGATTTGCCCTTCTTGATGATTTCCAACTTTTGATGACCTCCTACTTTTTCTTTACTTGCCATATTTTATAGACTTCACATATTTCATGACTTCCCCATTTTTGATGACTTCCTATTTTTCTTGACTTCCGACTTTTGATTACTTTTCACCTTTGATGACTTCCCACTCTTTCTTGACCTCCCATATTTCATGACTTCCTACTTTTGGTGCCATGCCACTTTTTCATGATTTCCAACTTCTTTTGATTTCCCTCTTTTGATGACTTCTCACTTATGATGACTTCCCACTTTTTCTTCACTTCCCGCTTTTGATGACTTCCCACTTTTTCTTGACTTCCCAATTTTTTTTGACTTCCCACTTTTTATAACTTCCCATTTTTGAGGACTTCCCACTTTTTCTTGACTTCCCACTTTAGATAGTTTGCAACTTTTGATGACCTCCCACTTTTACTTGAACTCCCCTTTTTGATGCCTTTCCACTTTTTCTTGACTTCCCACTTTTGATGACTTCCCACTTTTGATGACTTCCCACTTTTGATGCCTTCTCACTTTTGATAACTTCCTACTTTTTCTTGATTTCCCATAATTTCTAGACTTCACATATTCCATGACCTCCCCACTTTTGATGACTTCCCACTCTCTCTTGACTTCCAACTTTTTCTTGACTTTCCTCTTTTGATGACTTCCCACTTTTTTTGATTTCCCACTTTTGATGATTTCCCACTTTTGATGACTTCCCTCTTTTGATGAATTCCCCCTTTTTCTAGACTTCCCACCTTTTCTTCACTTCCCACTTTTTCTTGACTTCCTACTTTTGATGACTTCCCATTTTTGATGACTTCCCACTTTTGATGACTTCCCGCATTCGGTGACTTCGCACTTTTGATGACTTCCCACTTTTTCTTGACTTCCCATTTTTTCCTGACTTCCCACTTTTGATCACCTCCCAATTTTTCTTGACTTCCCACTTTTGATGAGTTCCCACTATTGATGACTTTCCATTTTTCGTGACATCCCACTTTTGATGACTTCCCTCTTTTGACGGCTTCCCACTTTTTCTTGAATTCCCATCTTTGATGACTTCCCACTATTTCCTGACATCCCACTTTTTCTTGACTTCCCACTTTTTCTTGACTTCCCATTTTTGATGACTTCCCACTTTTTCTTGACGTCCCACTTTTGATGACTTCCCACTTTTTCTTGATTTCCCACTTTTGATGAGTTCCCACTATTGATGACTTCCACCTTTTCCTGACATCCCACTTTTTCTTGACTTCCCACTTTTTCTTGACTTCCCACTTTTGATGACTTCCCACTTTTTCTTGAATTCTCACTTTTGAGGACATCCCACTTATGATGACTTCCCACTTTTAACGACTTCCCATTTCTTCTTGACTTCCCGCCTTTGATGACTTCCAAACTTTTCTAGATTTGCCCTTTTTGATGAATTCCCACTTTTGATGACCTCCTACTTTTTCTTTACTTGCCATATTTTCTAGACTTCACATATTTCATGACTTCCCCACTTTTGATGACTTCCTTTTTTTCTTGACTTCCGACTTTGGATTACTTTTCACCTTTGATGACTTCCCCCTCTTTCTTGACCTCCCATATTTCATGACTTCCTACTTTTGATGACTTCCCTCTTATGATGACTTCCCACTTTTGATGACTTCCCATTTTCGGTGACCTCCCACTTTTGATGATTTCCCAATTTTGAGGACTTCCCACGTTTTCTTGATTTCCCACTTATTCTTGACGTCCCACTATTTCTTGACTTCCCGCAATTTCTTGACTTCCCATTTTTGATGACTTCCCACTTTTTCTTGACGTCCCACTTTTGATGACTTCCCACTTTTTCTTGATTTCCCACTTTTGATGAGTTCCCACTATTGATGACTTCGCATTTTTGGTGACTTCCCACTTTTGATGACTTCCCTCTTTTGACAACTTCCCATTTTTTCTTGACTTCCCACCTTTGATGACTTCCCACTTTTTCTTGACTTCCCGCTTTCGATGACATCACACTTTTTTTGTCCTGCTACTTTTTCTTGACTTGCCACTTTTGATGAGGTCCCACTTTTTCTTGACTTCCCACTTTTGTTGACTTCTCACTTTTTTTTGAATTCTCACTTTTGACGACTCCCCACTTTTTCTTGACTTCCCGCTTTTGGTGACTTCCCAATTTTGACAACTTCCAAATTTTGATGATTTCCCCCTTTTGATGACTTGCCACGTTTTCTTGACTTCGCACTGTGGATGACCTCCCACTTTTTCTTGACTTCCACTTTTTCTTGACTTCGCACTTTGGATGACTTCCCACTTTTTCTTCAATTCTCACTTTTGACGACATCCCATTTTTTCTTGACTTCCCACTTTTGATGCCTTCTCACTTTTAATAACCTCCCTTGTTATTTTGACATCTCACTGTTGATGAATTCACACTTTTAACGACTTCCCACTTCTTCTTGACTTCCCGCTGTGGATGACCTGCCACTTTTTCTTGACTTTCCATTTTTCTTGACTTCCCACTTTGGATGACTTCCCTCTTTTGACGACTTCCCACTTTTTCTTGACTTCCCACTTTTTCTTGACTTTCCACTTTTCATGACTTCCCAGTTTTTCTTGAATTCTCACTTTTGACGACTCCCCACGTTTTCTTGACTTCCCACTCTGGATGACCTCCCACTTTTTCTTGACTTTCCACTTTTGATGAATTCCCACTTTTTCTTGACTTCCCACTTTTGATGAGTTCCCACTATTGATGACTTTCCATTTTTGGTGACATCCCACTTTTGATGACTTCCCTCTTTTGACGGCTTCCCACTTTTTCTTGAATTCCCATCTTTGATAACTTCCCACTATTTCCTGATATCCCATTTTTTCTTGACTTCCCACTTTTTCTTGACTTCCCACTTTTGATGACTTCCACTTTTTCTCGAATTCTCACTTTTGACGACATCCCACTTTTTCTTGACTTCCCACTTTCGATGCTTTCTCACTTTTAATAACTTCCCTTGTTATTTTGACATCCCACTGTTGATGAATTCACACTTTAACGACTTCCCACTTCTTCTTGACTTCCCACCTTTTCTTGACTTCCCGCAATTTCTTGACTTCCCATTTTTGATGACTTCCCACTTTTTCTTGACGTCCCGCTTTTGATGACTTCCCACTTTTTTTTGATTTCCCACTTTTAATGAGTTCCCACTATTGATGACTTCCTCCTTTGATGACTTCCCACTTTGATGACTTCCCACTTTTTCTTGGTTTTCCGCTTTTGATGCCTTCTCACTTTTAATAACCTCCCTTGTTATTTTGATATCTCACTGTTGATGAATTCACACTTTTAACGACTTCCTACTTCTTCTTGACTTGCCGCCTTTGATGACTTCCAACCTTTTCTAGATTTGCCCTTTTTGATGAATTCCCACTTTTGATGACCTCCTACTTTTTCTTTACTTGCCATATTTTCTAGACTTCACATATTTCATGACATCCCCACTTTTGATGACTTCCTTTTTTTTCTTGACTTCCGACTTTGGATTACTTTTCACCTTTGATGACTTCCCCCTCTTTCTTGACCTCCCATATTTCATGACTTCCTACTTTTGATGACTTCCCACTTTTTCATGATTTCCAATTTCTTTTGATTTCCAACTTTTGATGACTTCCCACTTATGATGACTTCCCACTTTTAATGACTTCCCATTTTCGGCGACCTCCCACTTTTGATGATTTCCCAATTTTGAGGACTTCCCACGTTTTCTTGATTTCCCACTTTTTCTTGACTTCCGACTATTTCTTGACTTCCCGCAATTTCTTGACTTCCCATTTTTGATGACTTCCCACTTTTCTTGACGTCCCACTTTTGATGACTTCCCACTTTTTCTTGATTTCCCACTTTTGATGAGTTCCCACTATTGATGACTTCCCATTTTTGGGGACTTCCCACTTTGATGACTTCCCTCTTTTGACAACTTCCCACTTTTTCTTGACTTCCCACCTTTGATGGCTTCCCACTTTTTCTTGACTTCCCGCTTTCGATGACATCCCACTTTTTTTTGTCCTGCTACTTTTTCGTGACTTGCCACTTTTGATCAGGTCCCACTTTTTCTTGACTTCCCACTTTTGTTGACCTCTCACTTTTTCTTGAATTCTCACTTTTGACGACTCCCCACTTTTTCTTGACTTCCCCCTTTTGGTGACCTCCCAATTTTGACAACTTCCCAATTTGATGATTTTCCCCTTTTGATGACTTGCCACGTTTTCTTGACTTCCCACTGTGGATGACCTCCCACGTTTTCTTGACTTTCCACTTTTTCTTGACTTTCCACTTTGGATGACTTCCCTCTTTTGACGACTTCCCACTTTTTCTTGAGTTCCCATCTTTGATGACTTCCCACCTTTTCCTGACATCCCACCTCTTCTTGACTTCCCACCTTTTCTTGACTACCCGCAATTTCTTGTCTTCCCATTTTTGATGACTTCCCACTTTTTCTTGACGTTCCACTTTTGATGACTTCCCACTTTTTCTTGATTTCCCACTTTTAATGAGTTCCCACTATTGATGACTTCCACCTTTGATGACTTCCAACTTTCGATGACTTCACACTTTTTCTTGACTTCCCACTTTTGATGACTTCCCACTTTTTCTGAATTCTCACTTTTGACGACATCCCACTTTTTCTTGAATTCCCATCTTTGATGACTTCCCACTATTTCCTGACATCCCATTTTTGATGACTTCCCACTTTTTCTTGACGTCCCACTTTTGATGACTTCCCACTTTTTCTTGATTTCCCACTTTTGATGAGTTCCTACTATTGATGACTTCCACCTTTTCCTGACATCCCACTTTTTCTTGACCTCCCACTTTTTCTTGACTTCCCACTTTTGATGACTTCCCACTTTTTCTTGAATTCTCACTTTTGACGACATCCCACTTATGATGACTTCCCACTTTTAACGACTTCCCACTTCTTCTTGACTTCCCGCCTTTGATGACTTCCAACTATTTCTAGATTTGCCTTTTTGATGAATTCCCACTTTTGATGACCTCCTACTTTTTCTTTACTTGCCATATTTTCTAGACCTCCCATATTTCATGACTTCCTACTTTTGATGCCTTCCCACTTTTTCATGATTTCCAATTTCTTTTGATTTCCCACTTTTGATGACTTCCCACTTATGATGACTTCCCACTTTTGATCACTTCCCATTTTCGGTGACCTCCCACTTTTGATGATTTCCCAATTTTGAGGACTTCCCACGTTTTCTTGATTTCCCACTTATTCTTGACGTCTCACTATTTCTTGACTTCCCTCAATTTCTTGACTTCCCATTTTTGATGACTTCCCACTTTTTCTTGACGTCCCACTTTTGATGACTTCCCACTTTTTCTTGATTTCCCACTTTTGATGAGTTCCCACTATTGATGACTTCGCATTTTTGGTGACTTCCCACTTTTGATGACTTCCCTCTTTTGACAACTTCCCACTTTTTCTTGACTTCCCACCTTTGATGACTTCCCACTTTTTCTTGACTTCCCGCTTTCGATGACATCCCACTTTTTTTTGTCCTGCTACTTTTTCTTGACTTCCACTTTTGATGAGGTCCCGCTTTTTCTTGACCTCCCACTTTTGTTGACTTCTCACTTTTTCTTGAATTCTCACTTTTGACGACTCCCCACTTTTTCTTGACTTCCCGCTTTGGTGACTTCCCAATTTTGACAACTTTCCCAATTTTGATGATTTCCCCCTTTTGATGACTTGCCACGTTTTCTTGACTTCCCACTGTGGATGACCTCCCACTTTTTCTTCACTTTCCACTTTTCTTGACTTCAAACTTTGGATGACTTCCCTCTTTTGACGACTTCCCACTTTTTCTTGAATTCCCATCTTTGATGACTTCCCACCTTTTCCTGACATCCCACCTCTTCTTGACTTCCCACCTTTTCTTGACTTCCCGCAATTTCTTGACTTCCCATTTTTGATGACTTCCCACTTTTTCTTGACGTTCCAATTTTTCTTGACTTCCCACTTTTGATGCTTTCTCACTTTTAATAACTTCCCTTGTTATTTTGACATCTCACTGTTGATGAATTCACACTTTTAACGACTTCCCACTTCTTCTTGACTTCCCACCTTTTCTTGACTTCCCGCAATTTCTTGACTTCCCATTTTTGATGACTTCCCACTTTTTCTTGACGTCCCACTTTTGATGACTTCCCACTTTTTCTTGATTTCCCACTTTTGATGAGTTCCCACTATTGATGACTTCCACCTTTTCCTGACATCCCACTTTTTCTTGACTTCCCACTTTTTCTTGACTTCCCACTTTTGATGACTTCCCACTTTTTCTTGAATTCTCACTTTTGACGACATCCCACTTTTTCTTGACTTCCCACTTTTGATGCCTTCTCACTTTTAATAACTTCCCTTGTTATTTTGACATCTCACTGTTGATGAATTCACACTTTTAACGACTTCCCACTTCTTCTTGACTTCCCGCCTTTGATGACTTCCAACCTTTTCTAGATTTGCCCTTTTTGATGATTTCCCACTTTTGATGACCTCCTACTTTTTCTTCACTTGCCATATTTTCTAGACTTCACATATTCCTTGACTTCCCCACTTTTGATGACTTCCTTTTTTTTCTTGACTTCCGACTTTTGATTACTTTTCACCTTTGATGACTTCCCACTCTTGTTGATTCATGTGGAATTAGTGTGCATTAATGCTAATATCACTGAAAACAAGCAAATGCATGTGTATTTTACTTAGTTTCAGCTGTAATAACGTGGATTCCATTGCAATTAGTGTGCAGTAATGTTAATATCACTGAAAACAAGCAAATGCATGTGTAATTTACTTAGTTTCAGCTGTAATAACGTTGATTCATGTGCAATTAGTGTGCAGTAATGTTAATATCACTGAAAACAAGCAAATGCATGTGTATTTTAATTAGTTTCATCTGTAATAACGTTGATTCCTGTGCAATTAGTGTGCAGTAATGTTAATATCACTGAAAACAAGCAAATGCATTTTGATGACTTCCCACTTTTTCTTGGTTTTCCGCTTTTGGTGACTTCCCACTTTTGATGCCTTCTCACTTTTAATAACTTCCCTTGTTATTTTGACATCTCACTGTTGATGAATTCAGACTTTTAACGACTTCCCACTTCTTCTTGACTTCCCACTTTTTCTTGACTTCCCGCAATTTCTTGACTTCCCATTTTTGATGACTTCCCACTTTTTCTTGACGTCCCACTTTTGATGAATTCCCACTTTTTCTTGATTTCCCACTTTTGATGAGTTCCCACTATTGATGACTCCCACCTTTTCCTGACATCCCACTTTTTCTTGACTTCCCACTTTTTCTTGACTTCCCACTTTTGATGACTTCCCACTTTTTCTTGAATTATCACTTTTGACGACATCCCATTTTTTCTTGACTTCCCACTTTTGATGCCTTCTCACTTTTAATAACTCCCTTGTTATTTTGACATCTCACTGTTGATGAATTCACACTTTTAACGACTTCCCACTTCTTCTTGACTTCCCGCTGTGGATGACCTGCCACTTTTTCTTGACTTTCCATTTTTTCTTGACTTCCCACTTTGGATGACTTCCCTTTTTTGACGACTTCCCACTTTTTCTTGACTTCCCACTTTTTCTTGACTTTCCACTTTTCATGACTTCCCAGTTTTTCTTGAATTCTCACTTTTGACGACTCCCCACGTTTTCTTGACTTCCCACTCTGGATGACCTCCCACTTTTTCTTGACTTTCCACTTTTGATGAATTCCCACTTTTTCTTGACTTCCCACTTTTGATGAGTTCCCACTATTGATGACTTTCCATTTTTGGTGACATCCCACTTTTGATGACTTCCCTCTTTTGACGGCTTCCCACTTTTTCTTGAATTCCCATCTTTGATAACTTCCCACTATTTCCTGATATCCCATTTTTTCTTGACTTCCCACTTTTTCTTGACTTCCCACTTTTGATGACTTCCCACTTTTTCTCGAATTCTCACTTTTGACGAGTTCCCACTATTGATGACTTCCACCTTTTCCTGACATCCCACTTTTTCTTGACTTCCCACTTTTTCTTGACTTCCCACTTTTGATGACTTCCCACTTTTTCTTGAATTCTCACTTTTGACGACATCCCACTTTTTCTTGACTTCCCACTTTTGATGCCTTCTCACTTTTAATAACTTCCCTTGTTATTTTGACATCTCACTGTTGATGAATTCACACTTTTAACGACTTCCCACTTCTTCTTGACTTCCCGCTTTTGATGACTTCCAACCTTTTCTAGATTTGCCCTTTTTGATGATTTCCCACTTTTGATGACCTCCTACTTTTTCTTCACTTGCCATATTTTCTAGACTTCACATATTCCTTGACTTCCCCACTTTTGATGACTTCCTTTTTTTTCTTGACTTCCGACTTTTGATTACTTTTCACCTTTGATGACTTCCCACTCTTGTTGATTCATGTGGAATTAGTGTGCATTAATGCTAATATCACTGAAAACAAGCAAATGCATGTGTATTTTACTTAGTTTCAGCTGTAATAACGTGGATTCCATTGCAATTAGTGTGCAGTAATGTTAATATCACTGAAAACAAGCAAATGCATGTGTAATTTACTTAGTTTCAGCTGTAATAACGTTGATTCATGTGCAATTAGTGTGCAGTAATGTTAATATCACTGAAAACAAGCAAATGCATGTGTATTTTACTTAGTTTCATCTGTAATAACGTTGATTCCTGTGCAATTAGTGTGCAGTAATGTTAATATCACTGAAAACAAGCAAATGCATTTTGATGACTTCCCACTTTTTCTTGGTTTTCCGCTTTTGGTGACTTCCCACTTTTGATGCCTTCTCACTTTTAATAACTTCCCTTGTTATTTTGACATCTCACTGTTGATGAATTCAGACTTTTAACGACTTCCCACTTCTTCTTGACTTCCCACTTTTTCTTGACTTCCCGCAATTTCTTGACTTCCCATTTTTGATGACTTCCCACTTTTTCTTGACGTCCCACTTTTGATGAATTCCCACTTTTTCTTGATTTCCCACTTTTGATGAGTTCCCACTATTGATGACTCCCACCTTTTCCTGACATCCCACTTTTTCTTGACTTCCCACTTTTTCTTGACTTCCCACTTTTGATGACTTCCCACTTTTTCTTGAATTATCACTTTTGACGACATCCCATTTTTTCTTGACTTCCCACTTTTGATGCCTTCTCACTTTTAATAACCTCCCTTGTTATTTTGACATCTCACTGTTGATGAATTCACACTTTTAACGACTTCCCACTTCTTCTTGACTTCCCGCTGTGGATGACCTGCCACTTTTTCTTGACTTTCCATTTTTTCTTGACTTCCCACTTTGGATGACTTCCCTCTTTTGACGACTTCCCACTTTTTCTTGACTTCCCACTTTTTCTTGACTTTCCACTTTTCATGACTTCCCAGTTTTTCTTGAATTCTCACTTTTGACGACTCCCCACGTTTTCTTGACTTCCCACTCTGGATGACCTCCCACTTTTTCTTGACTTCCCACTTTTGATGAATTCCCACTTTTTCTTGACTTCCCACTTTTGATGAGTTCCCACTATTGATGACTTTCCATTTTTGGTGACATCCCACTTTTGATGACTTCCCTCTTTTGACGGCTTCCCACTTTTTCTTGAATTCCCATCTTTGATAACTTCCCACTATTTCCTGATATCCCATTTTTTCTTGACTTCCCACTTTTTCTTGACTTCCCACTTTTGATGACTTCCCACTTTTTCTCGAATTCTCACTTTTGACGACATCCCACTTTTTCTTGACTTCCCACTTTCGATGCTTTCTCACTTTTAATAACTTCCCTTGTTATTTTGACATCCCACTGTTGATGAATTCACACTTTTAACGACTTCCCACTTCTTCTTGACTTCCCACCTTTTCTTGACTTCCCGCAATTTCTTGACTTCCCATTTTTGATGACTTCCCACTTTTTCTTGACGTCCCGCTTTTGATGACTTCCCACTTTTTCTTGATTTCCCACTTTTAATGAGTTCCCACTATTGATGACTTCCTCCTTTGATGACTTCCCACTTTGATGACTTCCCACTTTTTCTTGGTTTTCCGCTTTTGATGCCTTCTCACTTTTAATAACCTCCCTTGTTATTTTGATATCTCACTGTTGATGAATTCACACTTTTAACGACTTCCTACTTCTTCTTGACTTGCCGCCTTTGATGACTTCCAACCTTTTCTAGATTTGCCCTTTTTGATGAATTCCCACTTTTGATGACCTCCTCCTTTTTCTTTACTTGCCATATTTTCTAGACTTCACATATTTCATGACATCCCCACTTTTGATGACTTCCTTTTTTTTCTTGACTTCCGACTTTGGATTACTTTTCACCTTTGATGACTTCCCACTCTTTCTTGACCTCCCATATTTCATGACTTCCTACTTTTGATGCCTTCCCACTTTTTCATGATTTCCAATTTCTTTTGATTTCCAACTTTTGATGACTTCCCACTTATGATGACTTCCCACTTTTAATGACTTCCCATTTTCGGTGACCTCCCACTTTTGATGATTTCCCAATTTTGAGGACTTCCCACGTTTTCTTGATTTCCCACTTTTTCTTGACTTCCGACTATTTCTTGACTTCCCGCAATTTCTTGACTTCCCATTTTTGATGACTTCCCACTTTTCTTGACGTCCCACTTTTGATGACTTCCCACTTTTTCTTGATTTCCCACTTTTGATGAGTTCCCACTATTGATGACTTCCCATTTTTGGGGACTTCCCACTTTTGATGACTTCCCTCTTTTGACAACTTCCCACTTTTTCTTGACTTCCCACCTTTGATGGCTTCCCACTTTTTCTTGACTTCCCGCTTTCGATGACATCCCACTTTTTTTTGTCCTGCTACTTTTTCGTGACTTGCCACTTTTGATGAGGTCCCACTTTTTCTTGACTTCCCACTTATGTTGACCTCTCACTTTTTCTTGAATTCTCACTTTTGACGACTCCCCACTTTTTCTTGACTTCCCCCTTTTGGTGACCTCCCAATTTTGACAACTTCCCAATTTTGATGATTTTCCCCTTTTGATGACTTGCCACGTTTTCTTGACTTCCCACTGTGGATGACCTCCCACTTTTTCTTGACTTTCCACTTTTTCTTGACTTTCCACTTTGGATGACTTCCCTCTTTTGACGACTTCCCACTTTTTCTTGAGTTCCCATCTTTGATGACTTCCCACCTTTTCCTGACATCCCACCTCTTCTTGACTTCCCACCTTTTCTTGACTACCCGCAATTTCTTGACTTCCCATTTTTGATGACTTCCCACTTTTTCTTGACGTTCCACTTTTGATGACTTCCCACTTTTTCTTGATTTCCCACTTTTAATGAGTTCCCACTATTGATGACTTCCACCTTTGATGACTTCCAACTTTCGATGACTTCACACTTTTTCTTGACTTCCCACTTTTGATGACTTCCCACTTTTTCTTGAATTCTCACTTTTGACGACATCCCACTTTTTCTTGAATTCCCATCTTTGATGACTTCCCACTATTTCCTGACATCCCATTTTTGATGACTTCCCACTTTTTCTTGACGTCCCACTTTTGATGACTTCCCACTTTTTCTTGATTTCCCACTTTTGATGAGTTCCTACTATTGATGACTTCCACCTTTTCCTGACATCCCACTTTTTCTTGACCTCCCACTTTTTCTTGACTTCCCACTTTTGATGACTTCCCACTTTTTCTTGAATTCTCACTTTTGACGACATCCCACTTATGATGACTTCCCACTTTTAACGACTTCCCACTTCTTCTTGACTTCCCGCCTTTGATGACTTCCAACTATTTCTAGATTTGCCTTTTTGATGAATTCCCACTTTTGATGACCTCCTACTTTTTCTTTACTTGCCATATTTTCTAGACTTCACATATTTCATGACCTCCCCACTTTTGATGACTTCCTTTTTTTTCTTGACTTCCGACTTTGGATTACTTTTCACCTTTGATGACTTCCCACTCTTTCTTGACCTCCCATATTTCATGACTTCCTACTTTTGATGCCTTCCCACTTTTTCATGATTTCCAATTTCTTTTGATTTCCCACTTTTGATGACTTCCCACTTATGATGACTTCCCACTTTTGATGACTTCCCATTTTCGGTGACCTCCCACTTTTGATGATTTCCCAATTTTGAGGACTTCCCACGTTTTCTTGATTTCCCACTTATTCTTGACGTCCCACTATTTCTTGACTTCCCTCAATTTCTTGACTTCCCATTTTTGATGACTTCCCACTTTTTCTTGACGTCCCACTTTTGATGACTTCCCACTTTTTCTTGATTTCCCACTCTTGATGAGTTCCCACTATTGATGACTTCGCATTTTTGGTGACTTCCCACTTTTGATGACTTCCCTCTTTTGACAACTTCCCACTTTTTCTTGACTTCCCACCTTTGATGACTTCCCACTTTTTCTTGACTTCCCGCTTTCGATGACATCCCACTTTTTTTTGTCCTGCTACTTTTTCTTGACTTCCACTTTTGATGAGGTCCCGCTTTTTCTTGACTTCCCACTTTTGTTGACTTCTCACTTTTTCTTGAATTCTCACTTTTGACGACTCCCCACTTTTTCTTGACTTCCCGCTTTTGGTGACTTCCCAATTTTGACAACTTCCCAATTTTGATGATTTCCCCCTTTTGATGACTTGCCACGTTTTCTTGACTTCCCACTGTGGATGACCTCCCACTTTTTCTTGACTTTCCACTTTTTCTTGACTTCAAACTTTGGATGACTTCCCTCTTTTGACGACTTCCCACTTTTTCTTGAATTCCCATCTTTGATGACTTCCCACCTTTTCCTGACATCCCACCTCTTCTTGACTTCCCACCTTTTCTTGACTTCCCGCAATTTCTTGACTTCCCATTTTTGATGACTTCCCACTTTTTCTTGACGTTCCACTTTTTCTTGACTTCCCACTTTTGATGCTTTCTCACTTTTAATAACTTCCCTTGTTATTTTGACATCTCACTGTTGATGAATTCACACTTTTAACGACTTCCCACTTCTTCTTGACTTCCCACCTTTTCTTGACTTCCCGCAATTTCTTGACTTCCCATTTTTGATGACTTCCCACTTTTTCTTGACGTCCCACTTTTGATGACTTCCCACTTTTTCTTGATTTCCCACTTTTGATGAGTTCCCACTATTGATGACTTCCACCTTTTCCTGACATCCCACTTTTTCTTGACTTCCCACTTTTTCTTGACTTCCCACTTTTGATGACTTCCCACTTTTTCTTGAATTCTCACTTTTGACGACATCCCACTTTTTCTTGACTTCCCACTTTTGATGCCTTCTCACTTTTAATAACTTCCCTTGTTATTTTGACATCTCACTGTTGATGAATTCACACTTTTAACGACTTCCCACTTCTTCTTGACTTCCCGCCTTTGATGACTTCCAACCTTTTCTAGATTTGCCCTTTTTGATGATTTCCCACTTTTGATGACCTCCTACTTTTTCTTCACTTGCCATATTTTCTAGACTTCACATATTCCTTGACTTCCCCACTTTTGATGACTTCCTTTTTTTCTTGACTTCCGACTTTTGATTACTTTTCACCTTTGATGACCTCCCACTCTTGTTGATTCATGTGGAATTAGTGTGCATTAATGCTAATATCACTGAAAACAAGCAAATGCATGTGTATTTTACTTAGTTTCAGCTGTAATAACGTGGATTCCATTGCAATTAGTGTGCAGTAATGTTAATATCACTGAAAACAAGCAAATGCATGTGTAATTTACTTAGTTTCAGCTGTAATAACGTTGATTCATGTGCAATTAGTGTGCAGTAATGTTAATATCACTGAAAACAAGCAAATGCATGTGTATTTTACTTAGTTTCATCTGTAATAACGTTGATTCCTGTGCAATTAGTGTGCAGTAATGTTAATATCACTGAAAACAAGCAAATGCATTTTGATGACTTCCCACTTTTTCTTGGTTTTCCGCTTTTGGTGACTTCCCACTTTTGATGCCTTCTCACTTTTAACAACTTCCCTTGTTATTTTGACATCTCACTGTTGATGAATTCAGACTTTTAACGACTTCCCACTTCTTCTTGACTTCCCACTTTTTCTTGACTTCCCGCAATTTCTTGACTTCCCATTTTTGATGACTTCCCACTTTTTCTTGACGTCCCACTTTTGATGAATTCCCACTTTTTCTTGATTTCCCACTTTTGATGAGTTCCCACTATTGATGACTCCCACCTTTTCCTGACATCCCACTTTTTCTTGACTTCCCACTTTTTCTTGACTTCCCACTTTTGATGACCTCCCACTTTTTCTTGAATTCTCACTTTTGACGACATCCCACTTTTTCTTGACTTCCCACTTTTGATGCCTTTTCACTTTTAATAACTTCCCTTGTTATTTTTACATCTCACTGTTGATGAATTCACACTTTTAACGACTTCCCACTTCTTCTTGACTTCCCGCTGTGGATGACCTGCCACTTTTTCTTGACTTTCCATTTTTTCTTGACTTCCCACTTTGGATGACTTCCCTTTTTTGACGACTTCCCACTTTTTCTTGACTTCCCACTTTTTCTTGACTTTCCACTTTTCATGACTTCCCAGTTTTTCTTGAATTCTCACTTTTGACGACTCCCCACGTTTTCTTGACTTCCCACTCTGGATGACCTCCCACTTTTTCTTGACTTTCCACTTTTGATGAATTCCCACTTTTTCTTGACTTCCCACTTTTGATGAGTTCCCACTATTGATGACTTTCCATTTTTGGTGACATCCCACTTTTGATGACTTCCCTCTTTTGACGGCTTCCCACTTTTTCTTGAATTCCCATCTTTGATAACTTCCCACTATTTCCTGATATCCCATTTTTTCTTGACTTCCCACTTTTTCTTGACTTCCCACTTTTGATGACTTCCCACTTTTTCTCGAATTCTCACTTTTGACGAGTTCCCACTATTGATGACTTCCACCTTTTCCTGACATCCCACTTTTTCTTGACTTCCCACTTTTTCTTGACTTCCCACTTTTGATGACTTCCCACTTTTTCTTGAATTCTCACTTTTGACGACATCCCACTTTTTCTTGACTTCCCACTTTTGATGCCTTCTCACTTTTAATAACTTCCCTTGTTATTTTGACATCTCACTGTTGATGAATTCACACTTTTAACGACTTCCCACTTCTTCTTGACTTCCCGCTTTTGATGACTTCCAACCTTTTCTAGATTTGCCCTTTTTGATGATTTCCCACTTTTGATGACCTCCTACTTTTTCTTCACTTGCCATATTTTCTAGACTTCACATATTCCTTGACTTCCCCACTTTTGATGACTTCCTTTTTTTTTCTTGACTTCCGACTTTTGATTACTTTTCACCTTTGATGACTTCCCACTCTTGTTGATTCATGTGGAATTAGTGTGCATTAATGCTAATATCACTGAAAACAAGCAAATGCATGTGTATTTTACTTAGTTTCAGCTGTAATAACGTGGATTCCATTGCAATTAGTGTGCAGTAATGTTAATATCACTGAAAACAAGCAAATGCATGTGTAATTTACTTAGTTTCAGCTGTAATAACGTTGATTCATGTGCAATTAGTGTGCAGTAATGTTAATATCACTGAAAACAAGCAAATGCATGTGTATTTTACTTAGTTTCATCTGTAATAACGTTGATTCCTGTGCAATTAGTGTGCAGTAATGTTAATATCACTGAAAACAAGCAAATGCATTTTGATGACTTCCCACTTTTTCTTGGTTTTCCGCTTTTGGTGACTTCCCACTTTTGATGCCTTCTCACTTTTAATAACTTCCCTTGTTATTTTGACATCTCACTGTTGATGAATTCAGACTTTTAACGACTTCCCACTTCTTCTTGACTTCCCACTTTTTCTTGACTTCCCGCAATTTCTTGACTTCCCATTTTTGATGACTTCCCACTTTTTCTTGACGTCCCACTTTTGATGAATTCCCACTTTTTCTTGATTTCCCACTTTTGATGAGTTCCCACTATTGATGACTCCCACCTTTTCCTGACATCCCACTTTTTCTTGACTTCCCACTTTTTCTTGACTTCCCACTTTTGATGACTTCCCACTTTTTCTTGAATTATCACTTTTGACGACATCCCATTTTTTCTTGACTTCCCACTTTTGATGCCTTCTCACTTTTAATAACCTCCCTTGTTATTTTGACATCTCACTGTTGATGAATTCACACTTTAACGACTTCCCACTTCTTCTTGACTTCCCGCTGTGGATGACCTGCCACTTTTTCTTGACTTTCCATTTTTTCTTGACTTCCCACTTTGGATGACTTCCCTCTTTTGACGACTTCCCACTTTTTCTTGACTTCCCACTTTTTCTTGACTTTCCACTTTTCATGACTTCCCAGTTTTTCTTGAATTCTCACTTTTGACGACTCCCACGTTTTCTTGACTTCCACTCTGGATGACCTCCCACTTTTTCTTGACTTCCCACTTTTGATGAATTCCCACTTTTTCTTGACTTCCCACTTTTGATGAGTTCCCACTATTGATGACTTTCCATTTTTGGTGACATCCCACTTTTGATGACTTCCCTCTTTTGACGGCTCCCACTTTTTCTTGAATTCCCATCTTTGATAACTTCCCACTATTTCCTGATATCCCATTTTTTCTTGACTTCCCACTTTTTCTTGACTTCCCACTTTTGATGACTTCCCACTTTTTCTCGAATTCTCACTTTTGACGACATCCCACTTTTTCTTGACTTCCCACTTTCGATGCTTTCTCACTTTTAATAACTTCCCTTGTTATTTTGACATCCCACTGTTGATGAATTCACACTTTAACGACTTCCCACTTCTTCTTGACTTCCCACCTTTTCTTGACTTCCCGCAATTTCTTGACTTCCCATTTTTGATGACTTCCCACTTTTTCTTGACGTCCCGCTTTTGATGACTTCCCACTTTTTCTTGATTTCCCACTTTTAATGAGTTCCCACTATTGATGACTTCCTCCTTTGATGACTTCCCACTTTGATGACTTCCCACTTTTTCTTGGTTTTTCCGCTTTTGATGCCTTCTCACTTTTAATAACCTCCCTTGTTATTTTGATATCTCACTGGTTGATGAATTCACACTTTTAACGACTTCCTACTTCTTCTTGACTTGCCGCCTTTGATGACTTCCAACCTTTTCTAGATTTGCCCTTTTGATGAATTCCCACTTTTGATGACCTCCTACTTTTTCTTTACTTGCCATATTTTCTAGACTTCACATATTTCATGACATCCCCACTTTTGATGACTTCTTTTTTTTCTTGACTTCCGACTTTGGATTACTTTTCACCTTTGATGACTTCCACTCTTTCTTGACCTCCCATATTTCATGACTTCCTACTTTTGATGCCTTCCCACTTTTTCATGATTTCCAATTTCTTTTGATTTCCAACTTTTGATGACTTCCCACTTATGATGACTTCCACTTTTAATGACTTCCCATTTTCGGTGACCTCCCACTTTTGATGATTTCCCAATTTTGAGGACTTCCCACGTTTTCTTGATTTCCCACTTTTTCTTGACTTCCGACTATTTCTTGACTTCCCGCAATTTCTTGACTTCCCATTTTTGATGACTTCCCACTTTTCTTGACGTCCCACTTTTGATGACTTCCCACTTTTTCTTGATTTCCCACTTTTGATGAGTTCCCACTATTGATGACTTCCCATTTTTGGGGACTTCCCACTTTTGATGACTTCCCTCTTTTGACAACTTCCACTTTTTCTTGACTTCCCACCTTTGATGGCTTCCCACTTTTTCTTGACTTCCCGCTTTCGATGACATCCCACTTTTTTTGTCCTGCTACTTTTTCGTGACTTGCCACTTTTGGTGAGGTCCCACTTTTCTTGACTTCCCACTTATGTTGACCTCTCACTTTTCTTGATTCTCACTTTTGGGACTCCCACTTTTTCTTGACTTCCCCCTTTTGGTGACCTCCCAATTTTGACAACTTCCCAATTTTGATGATTTTCCCCTTTTGATGACTTGCCACGTTTTCTTGACTTCCCACTGTGATGACCTCCCACTTTTCTTGACTTTCCACTTTTTCTTGACTTTCCACTTTGGATGACTTCCCTCTTTTGACGACTTCCCACTTTTTCTTGAGTTCCCATCTTGATGACTTCCCACCTTTTCCTGACATCCCACCTCTTCTTGACTTCCCACCTTTTCTTGACTACCCGCAATTTCTTGACTTCCCATTTTTGATGACTTCCCACTTTTTCTTGACGTTCCACTTTTGATGACTTCCCACTTTTTCTTGATTTCCCACTTTTAATGAGTTCCCACTATTGATGACTTCCACCTTTGATGACTTCCAACTTTCGATGACTTCACACTTTTTCTTGACTTCCCACTTTTGATGACTTCCCACTTTTTCTTGAATTCTCACTTTTGACGACATCCCACTTTTTCTTGAATTCCCATCTTTGATGACTTCCCACTATTTCCTGACATCCCATTTTTGATGACTTCCCACTTTTTCTTGACGTCCCACTTTTGATGACTTCCCACTTTTTCTTGATTTCCCACTTTTGATGAGTTCCTACTTTGATGACTTCCACCTTTTCCTGACATCCCACTTTTTCTTGACCTCCCACTTTTTCTTGACTTCCCACTTTGATGACTTCCCACTTTTTCTTGAATTCTCACTTTTGACGACATCCCACTTATGATGACTTCCCACTTTTAACGACTTCCCACTTCTTCTTGACTTCCCGCCTTTGATGACTATCCAACTATTCTAGATTTGCCTTTTTGATGAATTCCCACTTTTGATGACCTCCTACTTTTTCTTTACTTGCCATATTTTCTAGACTTCACATATTTCATGACTCCCCACTTTTGATGACTTCCTTTTTTTTCTTGACTTCCGACTTTGGATTACTTTTCACCTTTGATGACTTCCCACTCTTTCTTGACCTCCCATATTTCATGACTTCCTACTTTTGATGCCTTCCCACTTTTTCATGATTTCCAATTTCTTTTGATTTCCCACTTTTGATGACTTCCCACTTATGATGACTTCCCACTTTTGATGACTTCCCATTTTCGGTGACCTCCCACTTTTGATGATTTCCCAATTTTGAGGACTTCCACGTTTTCTTGATTTCCCACTTATTCTTGACGTCCCACTATTTCTTGACTTCCTCAATTTCTTGACTTCCCATTTTTGATGACTTCCCACTTTTTCTTGACGTCCCACTTTTGATGACTTCCCACTTTTTCTTGATTTCCCACTTTTGATGAGTTCCACTATTGATGACTTCGCATTTTTGGGACTTCCCACTTTTGATGACTTCCCTCTTTTGACAACTTCCCACTTTTTCTTGACTTCCCACCTTTGATGACTTCCCACTTTTCTTGACTTCCCGCTTTCGATGACATCCCACTTTTTTTTGTCCTGCTACTTTTTCTTGACTTCCACTTTTGATGAGGTCCCGCTTTTTTCTTGACTTCCCACTTTTGTTGACTTCTCACTTTTTCTTGAATTCTCACTTTTGACGACTCCCCACTTTTTCTTGACTTCCCGCTTTTGGTGACTTCCCAATTTTGACAACTTCCCAATTTTGATGATTTCCCCTTTTGATGACTTGCCACGTTTTTCTTGACTTCCCACTGTGGATGACCTCCCACTTTTTCTTGACTTTCCACTTTTTCTTGACTTCAAACTTTGGATGACTTTCCCTCTTTTGACGACTTCCACTTTTTCTTGAATTCCCATCTTTGATGACTTCCCACCTTTTCCTGACATCCCACCTCTTCTTGACTTCCCACCTTTTCTTGACTTCCCGCAATTTCTTGACTTCCCATTTTGATGACTTCCCACTTTTTCTTGACGTTCCACTTTTTCTTGACTTCCCACTTTTGATGCTTTCTCACTTTTAATAACTTCCCTTGTTATTTTGACATCTCACTGTTGATGAATTCACACTTTTAACGACTTCCCACTTCTTCTTGACTTCCCACCTTTTCTTGACTTCCGCAATTTCTTGACTTCCCATTTTTTGATGACTTCCCACTTTTTCTTGACGTCCCACTTTTGATGACTTCCCACTTTTTCTTGATTTCCCACTTTTGATGAGTTCCCACTATTGATGACTTCCACCTTTTCCTGACATCCCCACTTTTCTTGACTTCCCACTTTTTCTTGACTTCCTTTGATGATTCCACTTTTTGAATTCTCACTTTGACGACATCCCACTTTTTCTGATCCCACTTTTGATGCCTTCTCATTTTAAATTCCTGTTATTTTGACATCTCACTGTTGATGAATTCACACTTTAACGACTTCCCACTTCTTCTTGACTTCCCGCCTTTGATGACTTCCAACCTTTCTAGATTTGCCCTTTTTGATGATTTCCCACTTTTGATGACCTCCTACTTTTTCTTCACTTGCCATATTTTCTAGACTTCACCATATTCTTGAACTTCCCCACTTTTGATGACTTCCTTTTTTTTCTTGAACTTCCGATTTTGATTACTTTTCACCTTTGATGACCTCCCACTCTTGTTGATTCATGTGGAATTAGTGTGCATTAATGCTAATATCACTGAAAACAGAATGCATGTGTATTTACTTAGTTTCGCTGTAATAACGTGGATTCATTGCAATTAGTGTGCAGTAATGTTAATATCACTGGAAAACAAGCAAATGCATGTGTAATTTACTTAGTTTCAGCTGTAATAACGTTGATTCATGTGCAATTAGTGTGCAGTAATGTTAATATCACTGAAAACAAGCAAATGCATGTGTATTTTACTTAGTTTCATCTGTAATAACGTTGATTCCTGTGCAATTAGTGTGCAGTAATGTTAATATCACTGAAAACAAGCAAATGCATTTTGATGACTTCCCACTTTTTCTTGGTTTTCCGCTTTTGGTGACTTCCCACTTTTGATGCCTTCTCACTTTTAACAACTTCCTTGTTATTTTGACATCTCACTGTGATGAATTCAGACTTTTAACGACTTCCCACTTCTTCTTGACTTCCCACTTTTTCTTTGACTTCCCGCAATTTCTTGACTTCCCATTTTGATGACTTCCCACTTTTCTGACGTCCCACTTTTGATGAATTCCCACTTTTCTTGATTTCCCACTTTGATGAGTTCCCACTATTGATGACTCCCACCTTTTCCTGACATCCCACTTTTCTTGACTTCCCACTTTTTCTTGACTTCCCACTTTTGATGACCTCCCACTTTTTCTTGAATTCTCACTTTTGACGACATCCACTTTTTCTTGACTTCCCACTTTTGATGCCTTTTCACTTTTAATAACTTCCCTTGTTATTTTTACATCTCACTGTTGATGAATTCACACTTTTAACGACTTCCACTTCTTCTTGACTTCCCGCTGTGGATGACCTGCCACTTTTTCTTGACTTTCCATTTTTTCTTGACTTCCACTTTGGATGACTTCCCTTTTTTGACGACTTCCACTTTTTCTTGACTTCCACTTTTTCTTGACTTTCCACTTTTCATGACTTCCAGTTTTTCTTGAATTCTCACTTTTGACGACTCCCCACGTTTTCTTGACTTCCCACTCTGGATGACCTCCCACTTTTTCTTGACTTTCCACTTTTGATGAATTCCACTTTTTCTTGACTTCCACTTTTGATGAGTTCCCACTATTGATGACTTTCCATTTTTGGTGACATCCACTTTTGATGACTTCCTCTTTTGACGGCTTCCCACTTTTTCTTGAATTCCCATCTTTGATAACTTCCCACTATTTCCTGATATCCATTTTTTCTTGACTTCCACTTTTTCTTGACTTCCCACTTTTGATGACTTCCCACTTTTTCTCGAATTCTCACTTTTGACGAGTTCCCACTATTGATGACTTCCACCTTTTCCTGACATCCCACTTTTTCTTGACTTCCCACTTTTTCTTGACTTCCCACTTTTGATGACTTCCCACTTTTTCTTGAATTCTCACTTTTGACGACATCCACTTTTCTTGACTTCCCACTTTTGATGCCTTCTCACTTTTAATAACTTCCCTTGTTATTTTGACATCTCACTGTTGATGAATTCACACTTTTAACGACTTCCCACTTCTTCTTGACTTCCGCTTTTGATGACTTCCAACCTTTTCTAGATTTGCCCTTTTTGATGATTTCCCACTTTTGATGACCTCCTACTTTTTCTTCACTTGCCATATTTTCTAGACTTCACATATTCCTTGACTTCCCCACTTTTGATGACTTCCTTTTTTTTCTTGACTTCCGACTTTTGATTACTTTTCACCTTTGATGACTTCCCACTCTTGTTGATTCATGTGGAATTAGTGTGCATTAATGCTAATATCACTGAAAACAAGCAAATGCATGTGTATTTTACTTAGTTTCAGCTGTAATAACGTGGATTCCATTGCAATTAGTGTGCAGTAATGTTAATATCACTGAAAACAGCAAATGCATGTGTAATTTACTTAGTTTCAGCTGTAATAACGTTGATTCATGTGCAATTAGTGTGCAGTAATGTTAATATCACTGAAAACAAGCAAATGCATGTGTATTTTACTTAGTTTCATCTGTAATAACGTTGATTCCTGTGCAATTAGTGTGCAGTATGTTAATATCACTGAAAACAAGCAAATGCATTTTGATGATTCCCACTTTTTCTTGGTTTTCCGCTTTTGGTGACTTCCACTTTTGATGCCTTCTCACTTTTAATAACTTCCCTTGTTATTTTGACATCTCACTGTTGATGAATTCAGACTTTTAACGACTTCCCACTTCTTCTTGACTTCCCATTTTCTTGACTTCCCGCAATTTTCTTGACTTCCCATTTTTGATGACTTCCCACTTTTTTTGACGTCCCACTTTTGATGAATTCCCACTTTTTCTTGATTTCCCACTTTTGATGAGTTCCCACTATTGATGACTCCCACTTTTCCTGACATCCCACTTTTTCTTGACTTCCCACTTTTTCTTGACTTCCCACTTTTGATGACTTCCCACTTTTTCTTGAATTATCACTTTTGACGACATCCATTTTTTCTTGACTTCCCACTTTTGATGCCTTCTCACTTTTAATAACCTCCCTTGTTATTTTGACATCTCACTGTTGATGAATTCACACTTTTAACGACTTCCCACTTCTTCTTGACTTCCGCTGTGGATGACCT
>RQOL01000456.1:0-100239 GCA_013076295.1 Sanderia malayensis | reverse complement strand
AATAGTATGTTCAATCATATGTTCTCCAATTTGTTAATATATTTCTATACTTTGTAGTATAGAAATATTGTTAATATATGTTATACTTTATACTTTGTAGTACCCTTCATGATAAATACACAGAGAATGAAGAAGATGCATGATTGATGATAGAATATTAAGAACACACAACAAAGGTTGAAAGGAGATGACTTCAACTTATAAATTTTATAGTTGCAACAAAAAACTGTCTATCTTACAACATAAATGTACTATTTACCTGAATATAATTTACCAGTGAAGCGTGCAACATTACATATGCTTCTCTTCAAAAGTCTTCATTTTCTGTAGTCATTTCTCATAACAAATTTCAGACTATCAGGTCACTACCAGGGTGTTTCCACCCACATACTAACAATATTTACGCATTCTGTGACATTTCCAGGAGCCTCGATTTCAGTTATCTATTTTTATACGAGGCCATCTTCAATCTGTTGCCATGGTGTTCATATTCAAAATTATCTTCGCAAGGCGCCAAAAATATTTTCCGTTCGTGTTCGTCATTGTCAAAAGTAGAGCCACAAGTCAACAGGTAAATTGTTTTTAACTCATTACTAATAATTTATACTTTTACATATTAATAAAGACATTTACAAATAATACCCAAATTTTTTATTACATGCACAACTATTTCCATGCATTTAATCACTGATGATATTCCTTTTCCAGTCTTCGTTCATTTTTCAATTATTTTCGTTGTTGAACTTCCTTCCTATACTGAAGAAAAAAAGGTTTCGGTATGTACTTTCAGTTCAATGCTACTTGGATAATGAGATTTTCCTTTACTATTATGATCACCAACCATATGTATAACTTAATACTTACCATTTCAATCACAATTATCTTATTCTTTTTCCAGTATTTGTAGTTTGGCAGTTGCCCATTGATCTAATTTCGTTCAGATCATTTTCGGTATGTACTTTCAGTTCAATGTTACTTGGATAATGAGGTTCTTCATTACTATAATGTTCATAAAGCATATGTATAACTTACTACTTACCATTTCAATCACAATTATCTTATTCTTTTCCCAGTATTTGCAGTTTGGCAGTTGCCCTGCCCCTTGATTTTTGTTTCGTTTAACACATTTTCGGTATGTACTTTCAGTTCAATGCTACTTGGATAATGAGATTTTCCTTTACTATTATGATCACCATATGTATAACTTATACTTACCATTTCAATCACAATTATCTTATTCTTTTCCAGTATTTGCAGTTTGGCAGTTGCCTTGCCCATTGATTGTTTCGTTCAGACATTTTCGGTATGTACTTTCAGTTCAATGCTACTTGGATAATGAGTTTTCTTACTATTATGATCACCAGCATATGTATAACTTACTACTTACCATTTCAATCACAATTATCTTATTCTTTTCCCAGTATTTGCAGTTTGGCAGTTGCCCTGCCCCTTGATTTTTGTTTCGTTTAACACATTTTCGGTATGTACTTTCAGTTCAATGCTACTTGGATAATGAGATTTTCCTTTACTACTATGATCACCATCATTATGTATAACTTACTACTTACCATTTCAATCACAATTATCTTATTCTTTTCCCAGTATTTGCAGTTTGGCAGTTGCCCTGCCCCTTGATTTTTGTTTCGTTTAACACATTTTCGGTATGTACTTTCAGTTCAATGCTACTTGGATAATGAGATTTTCCTTCACTATTATGATCACCATCCATATGTATAACTTACTACTTACCATTTCAATCACAATTATCTTATTCTTTTCCCAGTATTTGCAGTTTGGCAGTTGCCCTGCCCCTTGATTTTTGTTTCGTTTAACACATTTTCGGTATGTACTTTCAGTTCAATGCTACTTGGATAATGAGATTTCCTTTACTACTATGATCACCATCATTATGTATAACTTACTACTTACCATTTCAATCACAATTATCTTATTCTTTTCCAGTATTTGCAGTTTGGCAGTTGCCCTGCCCCTTGATTTTTGTTTCGTTTAACACATTTTCGGTATGTACTTTCAGTTCAATGCTACTTGGATAATGAGATTTCCTTCACTATTATGATCACCATCCATATGTATAACTTACTACTTACCATTTCAATCACAATTATCTTATTCTTTTCCAGTATTTGCAGTTTGGCAGTTGCCCATTGATAATTTCGTTCAGATCATTTTCGGTATGTACTTTCAGTTCAATGTTACTTGGATAATGAGGTTCTCCATTACTATAATGTTCATAAAGCATATGTATAACTTACTACTTACCATTTAAATCACAATTATCTTTTTCCAGTATTGCAGTTTGGCAGTTGCCCTTTTTTCTTCACATTTTCGGTATGTGCTTTCATTTCATGTTATAAAATAATGAGATTCTCCATTACTGTTATCTTCACCACTGTATAACTTACTACTTACCATTTCAACCACAATTATCTTATTGCTTTTCCAGTATTTGCAGTTTGGCAATGTCCTTTGATTTTGTATGATATTATATTATTTTACATCAGTACTGCTATATTTTGTTTTTCACATATCAATGATTCTTATTAAAGAAAAATAACTTTTATTTGTTTGCTTTAAGGTTCGCTATGGCTACAAGTGCCAAAAGAAAGCCTGAGCCAGAAAAAAAATTAGTTATATGGCTTGGTGATCAAGTCAAAGTAATTATAGCTAATATATTAATTCATATTTCATGTTTTCTATTGTTTTGTTTAACACATTTTCGGTATGTACTTTCAGTTCAATGCTACTTCACTATAATTAATTCATATCTTTGCTTTTGTATCCTAGGAAATAACATACAGAGACATTTTAGTCTCAAAAGGGAGTGTGCTGCCCAATTCGAAGAATTGGGCAGGAACAAAAAGTTCTCCTTGGTTGACAAGGAGGGAGGAGACTCCCCACAAAAGATATAGTGTAAGTATACCTTCTGTATTTGAAGCTCAGCTGTTCTATTGATATCTTCCAAATATTGCATAATATCCTTTCACCAAAAAAAACCTGTAACATAATTGTGTATTCACAGATCACAGAAGGAGGCCTTTTTAAAATTGGCAAAGGCCAAAGAAAGGCAAAACATGAGAAAAAGGGTGGGAAGGCCACCAAGAATTTTCTAGAACTTTGATGGTGGCCATGCCCACCCAAAGGGCGTAAAAATTATGCAGGACATGTGTAAATAGTTTCTTAACTAATTTACACATGTCCTGTTTTTGACCATGCATGAAAGAGACAATCATAAAATCAAAACCACTACATTAACGCAAAATATGTAAAATTATCACTTTTCCATACAAAATTTAAAACATTTCACATTTTTTGTTCATGCATGGTCAAAGTTTTATTCCTAATATATTTGTTCATATTATATGTTCCAAATGTTCTTATTTTATATGTTCCAAATGTTCCAAATTATATGTTCCAGTATTTTTAATATTTCAATCACATTTTTAATAATTCAGAAAGCTTTATCAGTTATAAATGTTGACATGATTTCGTTGCAAAACCTTCACTTAATAACTTACCCAATGCATGGTATTCACTTTCATGAATGCAGTTGCACCAGTAACGGTGGTCATTTATTCCAGTATGATTCTTTTTTAAGCGATTTTTGCAATCTAAACTCAGAAAATGAACTGGAGTTAACACATTTAACAGTGAGTCAATAATACTCTTCAGATGGAAATGATTTAAGAAGATGCAGTTGGATTCTCACCATGCGCTTTCCTCTTCCTCATCAAACTATACTTGGCATGCATGCCATGCCGATGTAATGATGTCATTCAATTTCACGTGCATTTCTCCCTCCTACCTTTTAACCATCTGAGGACGAAGGGGAATTCCCTTTTCACTAACAAGTTTCCCGCCTTTTTAACACGTGACGTGTATAAACCAATCGTGGGAGCTGTATAGTACAATAGAAATCCCGCCTCTAATTATTTGCACAATTAGATTTTGCCTAATTTAATTTAGTTGTCCAAATTATCGATAGGATATAATTATATGGAATTATTTATCGCTGAGTAAGTATTATGAATGTTGTTTTTTCTAACAAGCTATCATTATAAGCTAAAAGCTTCTTATCGCTATTTCCTTAATAATGTCAATAATTTTTGCTCTTCTTTCATGCTTTTCATGGCAAGAACAGGTTTGTTGTTCAGGCATCATATTTTTATTAAATATATTTCAAGTTTATAATAACTATTATCTTTTTTTCTTACCATAGTTTTGAAAGACACAAGGCTCGGTAAGAAATGAATTTATTCATTGCAGTTTTTCCTTCTCAGTATACCTCTTTAATTATTTGTTTACTTTATAAAAAGAGGCCCACTTTGTCGATTTTCAAATAACGGACACCTCTCTTTTACAAACTTCTTTCAATAATTATGAAATGATATTTTCGTTCTATGATTTTAAATGTAACCTATGTGCAGCGAGCTACTCTTTACCACAGATAAAAACATCATTTTTTTTATGCATCTGGAAATTATGAACAAACATTTATGGCGCCGTTTTTAACAAATTTACCTGTAACCAAATTTGTTGAATTCTTGATAACTGCACTGGATTCAACAAGTTAATTTTCATTACGTACAGGTTTTCGGAGCCTCTTTTTATGATTCGTTTATTCATGTCAACAATAATTTTGATTTCAATTTACTTTCTTCCATTTTAGTAGCTGTTTACATACAGAAACGAGCACAGTTTAACGAGGGTTTTCATAAAATTTACATTATATTACATAGCATTACTTTTATCATAATGATTTATTTACAAATTATATAACACTACCATACTCTTTAAATACATAATATTTACTTCTTTGTGTTGCAGCTTTACACAGGGCTATAATTATTTCCATTGTTGTTGCTATTGAGGCCAAGCAATAACATTTACAATAATATTGCCTAATTTAATTTGTCCCTCTTCTTTTCCATATCACAACTTGCACCATGCCGCGTAAGTCCAGGAAAAGTATAACGGGCGACAGACGTAAAATCAAGTGCGGGAGAATGTGCAGCATACAGACAGATCAATCAACAGCTTCACCTCAACAGACAGGAAATGCGATAACATACTTGCAGCAGTCAACGATCTTCAACAATTGCAGCTCGAAACCGTCAGCTAGAAGCCCCTGAATATCAGCCATTTCCAGCACAGTATCCTCTTCCAGAGATACAGCCAATGGAGATGGACATGGAACCAGAGCTTCCCATTCAGAACCAAGAGCTTCCAGCAGCAGAACAGCTTGCAGACATCGAGATGCACGAGCAGTTCCAGTACCCGATGAAAATCAGATACCAGAACCCGTTGAAGATCAGCAAATGCAAGTTGACAACCCTGTCCCCGAGAACAATGAAGCTGAAAACCTCATCCCCTTCTCCCCATTACCACACCACTTGAATAAAATGACCAGAACATGCATTCATTGTGGTGCAAAGTACTTCAAAGAAGAACTTAACTCCCGAAAACAATACAACAAGTGTTGTATGGGAGGTTTAATCACTCTGGATCAAATTGAACCACCTCCAAACAGTGTCATGCATTTGTACACTGGTGATACTGCCGAATCAAAATATTCTTAAAGCGCTTCCGCCAATACAACTCACTAATGGCCATGGCATCATGGAAGGCTAATATTGTACGTCATGCTAGAGCTGGTCCACCAGTTATCACATTACGGAAAGGCATATCAATGATAGGTAATTGATACAATATGATTGAGTCATTATCAATATAACTTATTATTCATTTATGCTGTCTACAGTTGAATTTCTATTTACCTAACTTATGCTTTGCATCATTAACAGGTGTAACAGAGACAGACAGATCCAGAAAATACGCAGAACTTTACATCATGGATACGCAACAAGCATTGGCAAGAACGGCAAAACCTGCAGGAGAACGACGTCTTGATTTGGACATTGTTGCACTTCTCAAAATGAATTGATGGCAGTTAATCGATTTGCACAACATTTTCGAAGCATGGGTGAAATATTGGAGGAACAGCGGCAGCAAGCTATTGCAAACAATCAGCCTGTTCCGACATTCAAAATGATTATAACAGGTCGCCCACAAACAAGATCGCAGATACGATAATCCTACTGCAAGAGAAATTGCAGCTATATACACAGTACAGAATGGAGGTGCCACGAATCCTGATGCATAGAGAATTGCAGATACAAACAAGACGCGGAGATCTCATGAAGATTTACGCAACCCAGTCCAAGTGCCGATCCTCTCACGTATCCATTGATGTTCTTTCATGGTGATAGAGGTTACAGTTTGGACCTTCAACGATTGCCCACAGCACACGTAGCGGGTGAACACATACAATCGTAACCGTCGTACAAACTAACCCTCTTCCGAATACTATTTATACAGAATTCAGGTCAGGGATGCATTCTCAGCCATCACATTGCATCACTTCTATTTCAACAGTATCTGGTAGATGATATCGAAATAGAAGGCAATAACTGAGCTGGATTATGAACAATCAGCGTCAACTTCGTGTTGACACATACCGAGGCCTGATGGATCATCTTAACAGAAGAGCTGAAATCGAAACCAGATGGCCAGGGCTAACAATCCGAATCAGCCTATACATATCGATGTTGGCCGTGTTATCGTTCTACCCTCAACATTTCCAGGCAGCCAAAGAAATATGTATCAACATTTTCAAGATGCAATGACAATCGTAAGGAAGTATGGCAAGCCAGACATCTTCCTCCAATGACTGCCAATCCTAAATGGAAGGAGATAGAAGAAAACATACATCCATATCAGGCGGCCAATGATCGACCGGACATTGTCACACGAGTATTTCAACTGAAACTCCAAGAACTACTCCAAGACATACTACACAACCACATTCTTGACATGTCACAGCACATGTATATGTGATAGAATTTCAAAAGAGAGGACTACCACACGCACACATGATCCTGTTTCTTTCACAGCTGATAAACCACGAACACCACAAAGGTAATATCTACATACTTAGATAAAGAGATGGTAATAATTCTTACTCATATAATTATATTTACAATCAAATGCAGAGTATGTCATGATGGACATGCGTTACAACTATTCTGTACGTGATCTCAATAATAGTTGCTAATTATCATGTTCATTTTCAGGTAGATCAACTCATATCAGCAGAGATACCGGATCCACAGGATGCAAAATACCACAAGTTGGTCCTAAACACATGACACATGGACCCTGTGGAAATTTAAATCCTCAGTGCGTGTGCATGGAAAACAACAAATGCAAAAAGCACTTTCCAAAAGAACAAGTTGCTGACACTCAAATCAATGTCAATGGCTATCCTCTCTACAGACGGCGCTGTCGTCATCCAGTCAATCTGAATGATCGCATCTTGGATGATACTTGGGTAGTTCCACATAACAGACACCTACTCATCAAATATCAGTGTCATATCAACGTGGAAATATGCAGTACAGTTAAAAGTGTCAAGTACATTTTCAAATATATCCACAAAGGACATGATATGGCACATGTTGAAATTATTGAAGAAAATCAACAGCAAGTACCTCAAGACATTGAACACGACGAGGTACGCCAATACATCAACGCAAGATATATGGACCACATGAAGCTGTCTATCGGCTTATGCAGTTCCCCATGCACGACAAAAGCCACATAGTCAAACGGCTTTCTGTTCATCTGCCATTTGAGCAACAAGTCATCTTTCATGACAATGATGACGAGCAAGGCTCAACACATTGGTGATAGAACAACACTTACAGCATGGTTTGAACTCAACCAGCAAGATCCAGCTGCACACCAGTACCTCTATCATGAGATACCAGAGCACTATGTCTTCCAGGAGCGTTCAAAAACATGGACTGCCAGACAAAGAAGAACAATGCCCATCATTGGTAGAATTAATCAAGTGCAGCCGAGACCTTGCGAGCAAAAGTTTGCACTCAGACTTTTGCTATTGCATACACCAGGAGCTACTTCATTTGAAGATCTTCGTACGTGGAAGGTAATCTATGTGATTCCTTCAAAGATGCAGCATTAGCTCTAGGGCTACTAGAAGATGATGCCGAAGTCACACGTTGTCTTGAAGAAGCTGTCATCTTCAATATGCCTTCGCAACTCAGACAGCTGTTTGCATCATTGCTACTCTTTCAAACGCCATCAGACATCAGAACACTCTTCAACGCCTTCAAAGAAGCAATGAGTGAAGATTTGTCAGACGTGATCAACTCAACAATCCAGACATAACCTTCCAAGACAGACACATGTATCAATGTCTACATGATATTGACAACAATTTGAAAGTTCATGGTTTGTCCATCACGAACTACGATCACCTTCCTCAGCTACCGGCCGACTTTGTCATCCCAGAACAAGGTGATTTACAATTTAATACCATGATATTCCGGTAATAATTTAGCAAATAATATATGATTTTATTTCTACCAAATTAACTATTGTTTATGTTTTCAGAGGAAGATCACATGGATGTTGAGCATGAAAGGGAGCAAGGAGAACAAATGCGCATTGCATTGAATCCAGAACAACAAGTGGTATACACAGCTATTATTCAAGCAATTGAGGCGCAATCAGAGCAGAACTGTCACTTTCTCGACGGACCAGCCGGCACAGGGAAAACATTTCTCTACAACACGTTGGTTCGTAATCTTCATGCATCTGGACACAAAGTTCAGTGCATGGCTTGGTCAGGAATTGCAGCAACACTGCTTATCAATGGCAGAACATCGCATTCGCAATTCCAAATTCCAATACCATTGAAGCTGGAATCAACATGCAATGTCAAGAGACAAAGCCGAAGAGCACAAGTGTTGCGTGAAACAACCCTGTTCATATGGGATGAAGCTTCAATGATACCAGCATTGGCATTACAAGCAGTTGACAGACTGCTTCGGGATATCACAAGAGTTGAAAAGCCATTTGGTGGCAAATTCATGTTGCTTGCTGGCGATTTCAGACAAGTGCTACCTGTTGTCCCCAAAGCAGGAAGAGAGAAAATCGTATCAGAGAGTCTTAAATCATATCAAATCAGTGATTTGTGGGCACAGTTTCGACAACATCGCCTAACACAAACATGAGAGCTGTTCAAGATGAATCTTACAGAGAATTCTCAGAATGGCTCCTAAGACTCGGCAACAAACAAGAACCACATGATGCACTTGACAATATCACTTTGCCACATCAAATATGCACATCTTCGCAAGAGGAAATGCTCAACTTCATATATCCCCAGCCTAATACACCACAGTCCCACCTCATGCTGGATCCGGTAACCATGTCAGAACGTTGTTGTCTTACCCCAAAGAATGACTTCTCACATCAAATCAATGACATCATTCTGGAAAGACTACAACTGCTAACAGAACATACTACAGCACAGACAGTGTGATAACAGAGGATCCAGATGAGGAGGCGGCATATCCAATTGAGTTTCTCAACAATCTAACTCCTAACGGAATGCCATTACATCGACTTAGACTCAAGGTATAATTTTCTTAAATGTACTAATTATACATCAATTCTAAACTTATTTTAAATAATAATAATGGCATCCGATGATACACATCATAATCTCGAACATTCCTTATTTAAGGTTGGTGCAACAATCATTCTTCTGAGGAATCTAAATCCAAAGAAAGGTCTTTGCAATGGCACAAGACTCATTGTACGCCATCTCCGACGTAATGTGATCACAGCAGAGATCATCACGAAGGAACACAGAGGCCAGCAGGTCATGATTCCCAGAATAACATTGTCAACACAGGACAGTGAGATGCCGTTCAACATCAAGCGACGGCAATTTCCTGTCAGACTAGCATACTGCCTTACTATCAACAAGGCACAGGGACAATCTCTGAGGTATGTTGGTTTGTATTTACCTGAACCTGTGTTCACACATGGTCAGTTATATGTGGCCATGTCCAGAGCAACATCATTTGACGGGCTCAAAGTATTCCTCCCAGAGGAAACACACAAGAAGACAAAAACATTGTTTTCCAAGAAGTCCTGTAAAGGTCTTCACAAACTTTTGAGCATAAATTGCGTTGCTCACAGAGGGTGTCAGTCTACCAAAATGCACATACACAAAATACGGGGCTCGGATTGTGGTTCTAGCGGATCGGCATTGCACTACAGTGTGATGTTCCCTGTTGTGCTATCAGCACAACACTCAGAAAGCAAGCCGTAAAAAGCTTTGAACATTGCTGGGTTGCCACGCCACTCCAGTCAATAAGATCCGCCAAGAACGATCCGGACACTTTCACAACACTCCAGTGTCCGGGGGTGTTCGCCAACAGCAACAACACGATCTGGGTCCTCGGTAGCACCCGTATCAGAAGAGATATGCTTTGCCATGCTTTCCGATATTGCTATGGGAGTATGGCTTTCCTTTTCTCTGTGAAAACTGCAATCTCTCCATTAACCACAGCTGTTTTAACAATAAGTAGCATTGGATTACCCTCCTCTCAACCAATTAACTCATTTACTTATTCATTATAACAATATAGATCACCCGATATTATTTAGTATTCCAAATTTAATTGCAGTTTTCATGACAAGGAAACTCGAACAAAGGTTACCCTTGAAGTTGGTGTTCGAGCTTTAAACTAATGTAACCGGCAATCTTCTTTTTTACTACTACAAACTTAATGGTGAAAACGCATTAATATGTGTCACGCGAGTATGAATTCCTATTGAACAATGCTGTCGACATCGCTGAACACTGCACATGATGAAGAATCAATACTATTTACAGACGGACAAATTATCTCTCATTCATGATCACTATTCGATTTATAAACATGAACATTAAATGGACATCAGAAGTATGCGTACATATTTATTTATGCATGTTAAGCTCCTGTTTACCTTCATGAAATTGTATGCAAAAAGTTTTTTATAGTTGTGTGTAGCACATAGTTTAGCTATGATGAATGATACTTACTTTTTACCGTTTATGTACTAATACATTATATGCAAAACAATGCAGGATTAATCTACTCTCTCTTCAAATTTACTGAGCTTCGTCAATGTGCGTTCTTAATGAGATGCATTTCTGCTCTTCTTCTTCGCCAGTAATAGCCCTTTATCCGCCATTGAAACGAGGTCGTTGAAAAACTTTGGCCTCTTTTCCATGCTCAACGATAACTTTTGAAATATGAATTTGAAACAGCTTGGCTTGGGTCAGCATCAGAAAAAGATCACCAACAGGACAATTTATAATTGGGAAACTGTTTCCAAATTTACAGGGGACATTTTCAATGTATGTTACAGGTATACAGATCTTATTTTTAACTCATTCCCAATTCAATTTCATCAAATTGTTAAACCATCCTAATTTTGGTTAGGCCATGAAAACTTTTACTGATTGCAACGAAATCGAAAATTTTGATTACTTATTTAATACATTACTTATTTTAGTTCATTTTTATCCTGGCATGTTTGTTTATTTATACAATAATTTATCAATATATACTATTACTATTGCCGTACGTCACTTCATTGATTTTATTTACATATTTAATACCTTTATGGTTTACTTGCTTCCAAATAGATGTTTGATGCCCTGACTACATGTGCCTGCCAGTGTTAGCTTGGATTTAAAATAATTCTTGAAGTATTTACCAATTTATTGATTCCTTTTGTTCATTGCCTCCATGTATGTGTCACAAGAAAAATATATTGACATCCTCATCAAACTATTGTTATTTTCAAGACTGATGATGGATGGAACCATTCATAGACCAGTGTTGGAAAGATGATTTTCACTCAGTTTGCATTTCAAACATCTTTTTTCATCTAATCCACAAGGGCTATTGATGAATATGGCTGCACAACTATAATGTTGTCCTATTATTCTATAACTATCATGCCGTCATTTCATTGATTATTAATTCTTCCTTTTTCCTATACCATTTTTAGTGAAACAAATACTGAAGTGATTAACCGAAGCTGTCAATGTCACTAATTCTTGCTATTCACACCATGCAAATCTCAAATGACTGAAACAAACATTAACCACACTATGCATGAAAAGTCAATGGAATCCTTGAAAAACTGATGAAAGGAGAATTCTGTTTATGTAAGTTTCTATCACATTGTAATTTAATTAGCTTTTGTGTCATGTTATTGCCTCATAGACTGATCTGGGACACAATAACAATGTATTACTTATATCCTTGGGATACAACTATCCTTGCTCAAATGGTAGAGTAAAATTTAAGTTCATTGTTTTGCTAACCTACCCAAAGTTACAATTTACATTCATTCAAATTTTTACTATCCTTCACCAATGGTTTTGTGCTTTCAAAGGCCAATTGCCAGCGAGCTTACCCATTGTACGTGGGATTGAAAGGGGCATGAGCGTAAGCGAATGCAGCGCACGAAGTGCGCCAACCACAGGCGAGCGCAGCGAGCTAACCCATTGTAGGTGGGGTTGAAAGGGGCATGAGCGTAAGCGAATGCAGCGCACGAAGTGCGCCAACCACAGGCGAGCGCAGCGAGCTAACCCATTGTAAGTGGGGTTGAAAGGGGCATGAGCATCAGCGAATGCAGCGCACGAAGTTCGCCAACCATAGGCGAGCGCAGCGAGCTAACCCATTGTAAGTGGGGTTGAAAGGGGCATGAGCATCAGCGAATGCAGCGCACGAAGTGCGCCAACCATAGGCGAGCGCAGCGAGCTAACCTATTGTATGTGGGGTTCAAAGAGGCATGAGCATAAGCGAATGCAGCGCACGAAGTGCGCCAACCACAGGCGAGCGCAGCGAGCTAACCTATTGTATGTGGGGTTCAAAGAGGCATGAGCATAAGCGAATGCAGCGCACGAAGTGCGCCAACCACAGGCGAGCGCAGCGAGCTAACCTATTGTATGTGGGGTTCAAAGAGGCATGAGCATAGGCGAATGCAGCGCACGAAGTGCGCCAACCACAGGCGAGCGCAGCGAGCTAACCTATTGTATGTGGGGTTCAAAGAGGCATGAGCGTAAGCGAATGCAGCGCACGAAGTGCGCCAACCACAGGCGAGCGCAGCGAGCTAACCTATTGTATGTGGGGTTCAAAGAGGCATGAGCATAAGCGAATGCAGCGCCAAAGTGCGCCAACCACAGGCGAGCGCAGCGAGCTAACCTATTGTATGTGGGGTTCAAAGAAGCATGAGCATAAGGGAATGCAGCGCACGAAGTGCGCCAACCACAGGCGAGCGCAGCGAGCTAACCTATTGTATGTGGGGTTCAAAGAGGCATGAGCATAAGCGAATGCAGCGCACGAAGTGCGCCAACCACAGGCGAGCGCAGCGAGCTAACCTATTGTATGTGGGGTTCAAAGAGGCATGAGCATAAGCGAATGCAGCGCACGAAGTGCGCCAACCACAGGCGAGCGCAGCGAGCTAACCTATTGTATGTGGGGTTCAAAGAGGCATGAGCATAAGCGAATGCAGCGCACGAAGTGCGCCAACCATAGGCGAGCGCAGCCAGCTAACCCATTGTAGTGGGGTAGAAAGGGGCATGAGCGTTAGCGAATGCAGCGCACGAAGTGCGCCAACCATAGGCGAGCGCAGCGAGCTAACCCATTGTAAGTGGGGTTGAAAGGGGCATGAGCGTTAGCGAATGCAGCGCACGAAGTGCGCCAACCAGATTAAGCCTTTTTTACTTGACGGGCTGGGGCGAACGAGCGAAGCGAGTGATGACCCCTAGTTAGTGTAAATTGTGGGAATGAATATTATCTTCTTTATCTGTTTTTACCGTCTTTGTGTGGATTCATGTGTAAATTGTGGGAATGAACGTTATTTTTCATTACTGCAAATTGTGGGAATGAATGCTCTATAATTGATTAGCTTTAGCTGTTTTTAGCGTTGATTCGTGTGGAAATTGTGGGAATGAATTTTGTTTTATTACTGTAATTTGTGGGAATGAATGTTTCTTTTCATTAGTGCAAATTGTGGGATTAAATGTCATATTTTTATTAGTTTTAGGAGTATTTATGTTGATTCATGTGTAAGCTGTGGGAATCAATGTCAACTTTCGTCAGTCTAAATTGTGGGAATGAATGTCACTTTTCATTATTGTAATTGTGGGAATGAATATTATCTTTTTTATCTGTTTTTACCGTTTTTGCGTGGATTCATGTGTAAATTGTGGGGATGAAGGTTATTTTTCATTACTGCAAATTGTGGGAACGAATCCTCTATTATTTTTTAGTTTTAACTGTTCTTACGTCAATTCGTGTGTAAATTGCGGGAAGGAATTTTTTTCATTACTGTAATTTATGTGAATCATGGCTACTTTTCATTAGTGTAAATTGTGGGAAAGAATGCTATATACTTTTTAGCTCCTTTTACGTGGAATAATGTGTAAATTGTGGGAATGAATGTCACTTTTCATTAGTGTAAATTGTGGGAATGAATATTATCTTCTTTGTCTGTTTTTCCCATTTTTGCGTGGACACATGTGCAAATTGTGGGGATGAAGGTTATTTTTCATTACCGCAATTGTGGGAATGAAAGTCATATTTTTATCTCTTTTTGCCGTTTTTGCGTGGATTCGTGTGTAAATTGTGGGAATGAATTTTTTTTCATTACTGTAATGTGTGGAAATCAATGTTACTGTTCATTAGTGTAATTTGTGGGAAAGAATGCTATATTTTTTTTTTAGCTCTTTTTACGTGAAACAATGTGTAAATTGTGGGAATCAATGTCAACTTTCATCAGTCTAAATTGTGGGAATGAATGTCACTTTTCATTAGGGTAAATTGTGGGAATGAATATTATCTTTTTTATCTCTTTTTACCGTTTTTGCGTGGATTCATGTGTAAATTGTGGAGATGAAGGTTATTTTTCATTACTGCAAATTGTGGGAATGAATCCTCTATTATTGTTTAGTTTTAACTGTTCTTACGTTGATTCGTGTGTAAATTTGTGGGAAGGAATTTTTTTCATTACTGTAATTTATCTGAATCATGGTTACTTTTAATTAGTGTAAATTGTGGGAATGAACTTTAAATTTTTATTAGTTTTAAGTGTATTTATGTTGATTCGTGTGTATGTTGTGGCAATCAATGTCAACTTTCATGAGTCTAAATTGTGGGAATGAATGTCACTTTTCATTAGTGTAAATTGTGGAATGAATGGCACGTTTCATTAGTGTAGATTGTGGGAATGAATGGCACTTTTCATTACTATAAATTGTGGGAACGAATATTATCTTCTTTATCTGTTTTTACCGTCTTTGTGTGGATTCATGTGTAAATTGTGGGGAGGAAGGTTGTTTTTCATTACTGCAAATTGTGGGACTGAATGTCACTTTTCATGAGTGTAAATTGTGGGAATGAATGTCACTTTTCATTAGTGTAAATTGTGGGAATGAATGTCACTTTTCATTAGTGTAAATTGTGGGAATGAATATTATCTCTTTTATCTGTTTTTACCGTTTTTGCGTGTATTTATGTGTAAATTGTGGGGATGAAGGTTATTTTTCATTACTGCAAATTGTGGGAATGAATGTTTCTTTTGATTAGTGCAAATTGTGGGAATGAATATTGTCTTTTTTACCTGTTTTTACCGTTTTTGCGTGGATTCATGTGTAAAGTGTGGGAATGTAGGTTGTTTTTCATTACTGCAAATTGCAGGAATGAATCCTCTATTATTGTTTAGCTTTAGCTGTTCTTACGTTGATTCGTGTGTAAATTGCGGGAAGGAATTTTTTTCATTACTGTAATTTATGTGAATCATGGTTACTTTTCATTAGTGTAAATTGTGGGAAAGAATGCTATATACTTTTTAGCTCCTTTTACGTGGAATAATGTGTAAATTGTGGGAATGAATGTCACTTTTCATTAGTGTAAATTGTGGGAATGAATATTATCTTCTTTGTCTGTTTTTCCCATTTTTGCGTGGACACATGTGCAAATTGTGGGGATGAAGGTTATTTTCATTACTGCAAATTGTGGGAATGAAAGTCATATTTTTATCTCTTTTTGCCGTTTTTGCGTGGATTCGTGTGTAAATTGTGGGAATGAATTTTTTTTCATTACTGTAATGTGTGGAAATCAATGTTACTGTTCATTAGTCTGATTTGTGGGAAAGAATACTATATTTTTTTTAGCTCTTTTTACGTGAAACAATGTGTAAATTGTGGGAATCAATGTCAACTTTCATCAGTCTAAATTGTGGGAATGAATGTCACTTTTCATTAGGGTAAATTGTGGGAATGAATATTATCTTTTTTTATCTCTTTTTACCGTTTTTGCGTGGATTCATGTGTAAATTGTGGAGATGAAGGTTATTTTTCATTACTGCAAATTGTGGGAATGAATCCTCTATTCTTGTTTAGTTTTAACTGTTCTTTCGTTGATTCGTGTGTAAATTGTGGGAAGGAATTTTTTTTTCATTACTGTATTTTATGTGAATCATGGTTACTTTTCATTAGTGTAAATTGTGGGAATGAACTTTAAATTTCTATTAGTTTTAAGTGTATTTATGTTGATTCGTGTGTAAGTTGTGGCAATCAATGTCAACTTTCATCAGTGTAAATTGTGGGAATGAATGTCACTTTTCATTAGTGTAAATTGTGGGAATGAATGGCACTTTTCATTAGCGTAAATTGTGGGAAAGAATGCTATATACTTTTTAGCTCTTTTTACGAGGAATAATGTGTAAATTGTGGGAATGAATGTCACTTTTCATTAGTGTAAATTGTGGGAATGAACTTTAAATTTTTATTTGTTTTAAGTGTATTTATGTTGATTCGTGTGTAAGTTGTGGCAATCAATGTCAACTTTCATCAGTCTAAATTGTCGGAATGAATGTCACTTTTCATTAGTGTAAATTGTGGGAATGAATGGCACTTTTCATTAGTGTAAATTGTGGGAATGAATGGCACTTTTCACTAGTATAAATTGTGGGAACGAATATTTTCTTATTTTTCTGTTTTTACCGTCTTTGTGTGGATTCATGTGTAAATTGTGGGGATGAACGTTATTTTTCATTACTGCTAATTGTGGGAATGAATGTCACTTTTCATTAGTGTAAATTGTGGGAATGAATATTATCTCTTTTATCTGTTTTTACCGTTTTGCGTTGATTCATGTGTAAATTGTGGGGATGAAGGTTATTTATCACTGCTGCAAATTGTGGGAATGAATCCTCTATTCTTGTTTAGTTTTAACTGTTCTTTCGTTGATTCGTGTGTAAATTGTGGGAAGGAATTTTTTTTTCATTACTGTATTTTATGTGAATCATGGTTACTTTTCATTAGTGTAAATTGTGGGAATGAACTTTAAATTTCTATTAGTTTTAAGTGTATTTATGTTGATTCGTGTGTAAGTTGTGGCAATCAATGTCAACTTTCATCAGTGCAAATTGTGGGAATGAATGTCACTTTTCATTAGTGTAAATTGTGGGAATGAATGGCACTTTTCATTAGCGTAAATTGTGGGAAAGAATGCTATATACTTTTAGCTCTTTTTACGAGGAATAATGTGTAAATTGTGGGAATGAATGTCACTTTTCATTAGTGTAAATTGTGGGAATGAACTTTAAATTTTTATTTGTTTTAAGTGTATTTATGTTGATTCGTGTGTAAGTTGTGGCAATCAATGTCAACTTTCATCAGTCTAAATTGTCGGAATGAATGTCACTTTTCATTAGTGTAAATTGTGGGAATGAATGGCACTTTTCATTAGTGTAAATTGTGGGAATGAATGGCACTTTTCACTAGTATAAATTGTGGGAACGAATATTTTCTTATTTTTCTGTTTTTACCGTCTTTGTGTGGATTCATGTGTAAATTGTGGGGATGAACGTTATTTTTCATTACTGCTAATTGTGGGAATGAATGTCACTTTTCATTAGTGTAAATTGTGGGAATGAATATTATCTCTTTTATCTGTTTTTACCGTTTTTGCGTGGATTCATGTGTAAATTGTGGGGATGAAGGTTATTTATCACTGCTGCAAATTGTGGGAATGAATCCTCTATTCTTGTTTAGTTTTAACTGTTCTTACGTTGATTCGTGTGTAAATTGTGGGAAGGAATTTTTTTTCATTACTGTATTTTATGTGAATCATGGTTACTTTTCATTAGTGTAAATTGTTGGAATGAACTTTAAATTTTATTAGTTTTAAGTGTATTTATGTTGATTCGTGTGTAAGTTGTGGCAATCAATGTCAACTTTCATCAGTGTAAATTATGGGAATGAATGTCACTTTTCATTAGTGTAAATTGTGGGAATGAATATTATCTTCTTTGTCTGTTTTTACCGTTTTTGCGTGGATTCATGTGTAAAGTGTGGAGATGTAGGTTATTTTTCATTACTGCAAATTGCAGTAATGAATCCTCTATTATTGTTTAGCTTTAGCTGTTCTTATGTTGATTTGTGTATAAATTGCGGGAAGGAATTTTTTTCATTACTGTAATTTATGTGAATCATGGTTACTTTTCATTAGCGTAAATTGTGGGAAAGAATGCTATATACTTTTTAGCTCCTTTTACGAGGAATAATGTGTAAATTGTGGGAATGAATGTCACTTTTCATTAGTGTAAATTGTGGGAATGAACTTTAAATTTTTATTTGTTTTAAGTGTATTTATGTTGATTCGTGTGTAAGTTGTGGCAATCAATGTCAACTTTCATCAGTCTAAATTGTCGGAATGAATGTCACTTTTCATTAGTGTAAATTGTGGGAATGAATGGCACTTTTCATTAGTGTAAATTGTGGGAATGAATGGCACTTTTCATTAGTATAAATTGTGGGAACGAATATTTTCTTATTTTTCTGTTTTTACCGTCTTTGTGTGGATTCATGTGTAAATTGTGGGGATGAACGTTATTTTTCATTACTGCTAATTGTGGGAATGAATGTCACTTTTCATTAGTGTAAATTGTGGGAATGAATATTATCTCTTTTATCTGTTTTTACCGTTTTTGCGTGGATTCATGTGTAAATTGTGGGGATGAAGGTTATTTATCACTGCTGCAAATTGTGGGAATGAATCCTCTATTCTTGTTTAGTTTTAACTGTTCTTACGTTGATTCGTGTGTAAATTGTGGGAAGGAATTTTTTTTCATTACTGTATTTTATGTGAATCATGGTTACTTTTCATTAGTGTAAATTGTGGGAATGAACTTTAAATTTTTATTACTTTTAAGTGTATTTATGTTGATTCGTGTGTAAGTTGTGGCAATCAATGTCAACTTTCGTCAGTCTAAATTGTGGGAATGAATATTATCTTTTTTTATCTGTTTTTACCGTTTTTGCGGGATTCATGTGTAAATTGTGGGGATGAAGGTTATTTTTCATTACTGCAAATTGTGGAAATGAATCCTCTATTATTGTTTAGTTTTAACTGTTCTTACGTTGATTCGTGTGTAAATTGTGGGAAGGAATTTTTTTCATTACTGTAATTTATGTGAATCATGGTTACTTTTCATTAGTGTAAATTGTGGGAAAGAATGCTACATACTTTTTAGCTCCTTTTACGTGGAATAATGTGTAAATTGTGGGAATGAATTTTTTTTCATTACTGTAATTTGTGGGAATGAATGTTTCGTTTCATTGGTGCAAATTGTGGGAATAAATGTCCTTTTTATATTAGTTTTAGCTGTTCTTACGTTGATTCGTGTGTAAATTGCGGGAAGGAATTTTTTTTCATTACTGTAATTTATGTGAATCATGGTTACTTTTCATTAGTGGAAATTGTGGGAATAAATGTCACATTTCATTAGTTTAAATTGTGGGAATGAATATTATCTTTTTTCTCTGTTTTTACCTTCTTTGCGTGGATTCATGTGTAAATTGTGGGGATGCAGGTTATTTTTCATTACTGCAATTTGCGGGAATGAATCCTCTATTATTGTTTAATTTTAGCTGTTCTTACGTTGATTCGTGTGTAAATTGTGGGAAGGAATTTTTTTTCATTACTGTAATTTATGTGAATCATGGTTACTGTTCATTAGTGTAAATTGTGGGAAAGAATGCTATATACTTTCTAGCTCTTTTTACGTGGAATAATGTGTAAATTGTGGGAATCAATGTCATTTCTCAACAGTCTACATTGTGGGAATGAATGTCACCGTTCATCAGTCTAAATTGTGGGAATGAATGTCACTTTTCATTAGTGTAAATTGTGGGAATGAATATTATCTTTTTTATCTCTTTTTACCGTTTTTGCGTGGATTCATTTGTAAATTGTGGGAAGGAATTTTTTCATTACTGTTATTTATGTCAATCATTGTTACTATTCATTAGTGTAAATTGAGGGAATGAACTTTAAATTTTTATTAGTTTTAAGTGTATTTATGTTGATTCGTGTGTAAGTTGTGGCAATCAATGTCAACTTTCATCAGTCTAAATTGTGGGAATAAATGTCACATTTCATTAGTTTAAATTGTGGGAATGAATATTATCTTTTTTCTCTGTTTTTACCTTCTTTGCGTGGATTCATGTGTAAATTGTGGGGATGCAGGTTATTTTTCATTACTGCAATTTGCGGGAATGAATCCTCTATTATTGTTTAATTTTAGCTGTTCTTACGTTGATTCGTGTGTAAATTGTGGGAAGGAATTTTTTTTCATTACTGTAATTTATGTGAATCATGGTTACTGTTCATTAGTGTAAATTGTGGGAAAGAATGCTATATACTTTCTAGCTCTTTTTACGTGGAATAATGTGTAAATTGTGGGAATCAATGTCATTTCTCAACAGTCTACATTGTGGGAATGAATGTCACCGTTCATCAGTCTAAATTGTGGGAATGAATGTCACTTTTCATTAGTGTAAATTGTGGGAATGAATATTATCTTTTTTATCTCTTTTTACCGTTTTTGCGTGGATTCATTTGTAAATTGTGGGAAGGAATTTTTTCATTACTGTTATTTATGTCAATCATTGTTACTATTCATTAGTGTAAATTGAGGGAATGAACTTTAAATTTTTATTAGTTTTAAGTGTATTTATGTTGATTCGTGTGTAAGTTGTGGCAATCAATGTCAACTTTCATCAGTCTAAATTGTGGGAATGAATGTCATTTTCATTAGTGTAAATTGTGGGAATGAATATTATCTTTTTTATTTCTTTTTACCGTCTTTGCGTGAATTCATGTGTAAATTGCGGGGATGAAGGTTATTTTTCATTACTGCAAATTGTGGGAATGAATGCTCTATAATTGATTAGCTTTAGCTGTTTTTAGCGTTCATTCGTGTGGAAATTGTGGGAATGAATTTTATTTCATTACTGTAATTTGTGGAAATGAATGTTTCTTTTCATTAGTGCAAATTGTGGGAATAAATGTCATATTTTTATTAGTTTTAGGTGTATTTATGTTGATTCATGTGTAAGTTGTGGGAATCAATGTCAACTATCGTCAGTCTAAATTGTGGGAATGAATGTCACTTTTCATTAGTGTAAATTGTTGGAATGAATATTATCTTTTTTATCTCTTTTTACCGTTTTTGCGTGGATACATGTGTAAATTGTGGGGATGAAATTTATTTTTCATTACTGCAAATTGTGGGAATGAATGCTCTATTATAGATTAGTTTTAGCTGTTCTTACGTTGATTCGTTTGTAAATTGCGGGAAGGAATTTTTTTCATTACTGTAATTTATGTCAATCATGGTTACTATTCATTAGTGTAAATCGTGGGAAGGAACTTTAAATTTTTATTAGTTTTAAGTGTATTTATGTTGATTCGTGTGTAAGTTGTGGCAATCAATGTCAACTTTCATCAGTCTAAATTGTGGGAATAAATGTCACATTTCATTAGTTTAAATTGTGGGAATGAATATTATCTTTTTTCTCTGTTTTTACCTCTTTGCGTGGATTCATGTGTAAATTGTGGGGATGCAGGTTATTTTTCATTACTGCAATTTGCGGGAATGAATCCTCTATTATTGTTTAATTTTAGCTGTTCTTACGTTGATTCGTGTGTAAATTGTGGGAAGGAATTTTTTTTCATTACTGTAATTTATGTGAATCATGGTTACTGTTCATTAGTGTAAATTGTGGGAAAGAATGCTATATACTTTCTAGCTCTTTTTACGTGGAATAATGTGTAAATTGTGGGAATCAATGTCATTTCTCAACAGTCTACATTGTGGGAATGAATGTCACCGTTCATCAGTCTAAATTGTGGGAATGAATGTCACTTTTCATTAGTGTAAATTGTGGGAATGAATATTATCTTTTTTATCTCTTTTTACCGTTTTTGCGTGGATTCATTTGTAATTGTGGGAAGGAATTTTTTCATTACTGTTATTTATGTCAATCATTGTTACTATTCATTAGTGTAAATTGAGGGAATGAACTTTAAATTTTTATTAGTTTTAAGTGTATTTATGTTGATTCGTGTGTAAGTTGTGGCAATCAATGTCACTTTCATCAGTCTAAATTGTGGGAATGAATGTCACTTTTCATTAGTGTAAATTGTGGGAATGAATATTATCTTTTTTATCTCTTTTTACCGTCTTTGCGTGAATTCATGTGTAAATTGCGGGGATGAAGGTTATTTTCATTACTGCAAATTGTGGGAATGAATGCTCTATAATTGATTAGCTTTAGCTGTTTTTAGCGTTCATTCGTGTGGAAATTGGTGGGAATGAATTTTATTTCATTACTGTAATTTGTGGAAATGAATGTTTCTTTTCATTAGTGCAAATTGTGGGAATAAATGTCATATTTTTATTAGTTTTAGGTGTATTTATGTTGATTCATGTGTAAGTTGTGGGAATCAATGTCAACTATCGTCAGTCTAAATTGTGGGAATGAATGTCACTTTTCATTAGTGTAAATTGTTTGAATGAATATTATCTTTTTATCTGTTTTTACAGTTTTTGCGTGGATTCATGTGCAAATTGTGGGATTAATCCTATTTTTATTACTGTAAATTGTGGGAATGGATGTCACTTTTCATTAGCGTAAATTGTGGGAATGAATATTATCTTTTTTATCTCTTTTTACCGTTTTTGAGTGGATCCATGTGTAAATTGTGGGGATGAAGTTTATTTTTCATTATTGCAAATTGTGGGAATTAATGCTCTATTATTGATTAGTTTTAGCTGTGCTTACGTTGATTCGTGTGTAAATTATTGGAAGGAATTTTTTTTCATTACTGTCATTTATGTGAATCATGGTTACTTTTCATTGGTGTAAATTGTGGGAAAGAATGCTATATACTTTTTAGCTCTTTTACGTGGAATAATATGTAAATTGTGGGAATCAATGTCATTTCTCAACAGTCTAAATTGTGGGAATGAATGTCACCTTTCATTAGTGTAAATTGTGGGAATGAAGTTGTTTTTCATTAGTGTATATTGTGGGAATGAATATTATCTTTTTTATCCGTTTTTACCGTTTTTGCGTGGATTCATGTGTAAATTGTGGGATTAATCTTTTTTTTATTACTGTAAATAGTGGGAAAAAATGTCACTTTCCTTTAGTGCAAATTGTGGGAAAGAACGTTAAATTTTTATCTGTTTTTGCCGTTTTTGTGTGGATTGGTGTGTAAATTGTGGGAATGAATTTTTTTCATTACTTTAATGTGTGGGAATCAATGTTACTTTTCATTAGTGTAATTTGTGGGAAAGAATGCTATTTTTTTAGCTCTTTTTACGTGGAATAATATGTAAATTGTCGGAATGAATGTCACCTTTCATTAGTGTAAATTGTGGGAATGAAGGTTATTTTACATTAGTGTAAATTGTGGGAATGAATATTATCCTTTTTATCTGTTTTTACCGTTTTTGCGTGGATTCATGTGTAAATTGTGGGGATGAAGGTTATTTTTCATTACTGCAAATTGCGGGAATGAATCCTCAATTTTGTTTAGTTTTAGCTGTTCTTATGTTGATTCGTTTGTAAATTGCGGGAAGGAATTTTTTTCATTACTGTAATTTATGTCAATCATGGTTACTATTCATTAGTGTAAATTGTGGGAATGAACTTTAAATTTTTATTAGTTTTAAGTGTATTTATGTTGATTCGTGTGTATGTTGTGGCAATCAATGACAACTTTAATTAGTCTAAATTGTGGGAATGAAGGTTATTTTTCGTTAGTGTAAATTGTGGGAATGAATATTATCTTTTTTTATCTGTTTTTACGGTTTTTGCGTGGATTCATGTGTAAATTGTGGGGATGAAGGTTATTTTTCATTACTGCAAATTGCGGGAATGAATCCTCTATTATTGTTTAGTTTTAGCTGTTCTTACGTTGATTCGTGTGTAAATTGTGGGAAGGAATTTTTTTTCATTACTGTAATTTATGTGAATCATGGTTACTTTTCATTAGTGGAAATTGTGGGAAAGAATGGTATACTTTTTAGCTCTTTTTACGTAGAATAATGTGTAAATTGTGGGAATCAATGTCACTTCTCAACGGTCTAAATTGTGGGAATGAATGTCACCTTTCATCAGTCTAAATTGTGGGAATGAAAGTCACTTCTCATTAATGTAAATTGTGGGAATGAATATTATCTTTTTTATCTCTTTTTACCGTTTTTGCGTGGATACATGTGTAAATTGTGGGGATGAAATTTATTTTTCATTACTGCAAATTGTGGGAATGAATGCTCTATTATAGATTAGTTTTAGCTGTTCTTACGTTGATTCGTTTGTAAATTGCGGGAAGGAATTTTTTTCATTACTGTAATTTATGTCAATCATGGTTACTATTCATTAGTGTAAATTGTGGGAATGAACTTTAAATTTTTATTAGTTTTAAGTGTATTTATGTTGATTCGTGTGTAAGTTGTGGCAATCAATGTCAACTTTCATCAGTCTAAATTGTCGGAATGAATGTCACCTTTCATTAGTGTAAATTGTGGGAATGAATGTCACTTTTCATTAGTGTAAATTGTGGGAATGAATATTATCTTTTTTCTCTGTTTTTACCTTCTTTGCGTGGATTCATGTGTAAATTGTGGGGATGAGGTTATTTTTCATTACTGCAATTTGCGGGAATGAATCCTCTATTATTGTTTAGTTTTAGCTGTTCTTACGTTGATTCGTGTTTAAATTGTGGGAAGGAATTTTTTTCTTCACTGTAATTTATGTGAATCATGGTTACTTTTCATTAGTGGAAATTGTGGGAAAGAATGGTATACTTTTTAGCTCTTTTTACGTGGAATAATGTGTAAATTGTGGGAATCAATGTCACTTCTCAACGGCCTAAATTGTGGGAATGAATGTCACCTTTCATCAGTCTAAATTGTGGGAATGAAAGTCACTTCTCATTAATGTAAATTGTGGGAATGAATATTATCTTTTTTATCTCTTTTTACCGTTTTTGCGTGGATACATGTGTAAATTGTGGGGATGAAATTTATTTTTCATTACTGCAAATTGTGGGAATGAATGCTCTATTATAGATTAGTTTTAGCTGTTCTTACGTTGATTCGTTTGTAAATTGCGGGAAGGAATTTTTTTCATTACTGTAATTTATGTCAATCATGGTTACTATTCATTAGTGTAAATCGTGGGAAGGAACTTTAAATTTTTATTAGTTTTAAGTGTATTTATGTTGATTCGTGTGTAAGTTGTGGCAATCAATGTCAACTTTCATCAGTCTAAATTGTGGGAATAAATGTCACATTTCATTAGTTTAAATTGTGGGAATGAATATTATCTTTTTTCTCTGTTTTTACCTTCTTTGCGTGGATTCATGTGTAAATTGTAGGGATGCAGGTTATTTTTCATTACTGCAATTTGCGGGAATGAATCCTCTATTATTGTTTAATTTTAGCTGTTCTTACGTTGATTCGTGTGTAAATTGTGGGAAGGAATTTTTTTTCATTACTGTAATTTATGTGAATCATGGTTACTGTTCATTAGTGTAAATTGTGGGAAAGAATGCTATATACTTTTTAGCTCTTTTTACGTGGAATAATGTGTAAATTGTGGGAATCAATGTCATTTCTCAACAGTCTACATTGTGGGAATGAATGTCACCGTTCATCAGTCTAAATTGTGGGAATGAATGTCACTTTTCATTAGTGTAAATTGTGGGAATGAATATTATCTTTTTATCTCTTTTTACCGTTTTTGCGTGGATTCATTTGTAAATTGTGGGAAGGAATTTTTTCATTACTGTTATTTATGTCAATCATTGTTACTATTCATTAGTGTAAATTGAGGGAATGAACTTTAAATTTTTATTAGTTTTAAGTGTATTTATGTTGATTCGTGTGTAAGTTGTGGCAATCAATGTCAACTTTCATCAGTCTAAATTGTGGGAATGAATGTCACTTTTCATTAGTGTAAATTGTGGGAATGAATATTATCTTTTTTATCTCTTTTTACCGTCTTTGCGTGAATTCATGTGTAAATTGCGGGGATGAAGGTTATTTTTCATTACTGCAAATTGTGGGAATGAATGCTCTATAATTGATTAGCTTTAGCTGTTTTTAGCGTTCATTCGTGTGGAAATTGTGGGAATGAATTTTATTTCATTACTGTAATTTGTGGAAATGAATGTTTCTTTTCATTAGTGCAAATTGTGGGAATAAATGTCATATTTTTATTAGTTTTAGTTGTATTTATGTTGATTCATGTGTAAGTTGTGGGAATCAATGTCAACTATCGTCAGTCTAAATTGTGGGAATGAATGTCACTTTTCATTAGTGTAAATTGTTTGAATGAATATTATCTTTTTTATCTGTTTTTACAGTTTTTGCGTGGATTCATGTGCAAATTGTGGGATTAATCCTATTTTTATTACTGTAAATTGTGGGAATGGATGTCACTTTTCATTAGTGTAAATTGTGGGAATGAATATTATCTTTTTTATCTCTTTTTACCGTTTTTGAGTGGATCCATGTGTAAATTGTGGGGATGAAGTTTATTTTTCATTATTGCAAATTGTGGGAATGAATGCTCTATTATTGATTAGTTTTAGCTGTGCTTACGTTGATTCGTGTGTAAATTATTGGAAGGAATTTTTTTTCATTACTGTCATTTATGTGAATCATGGTTACTTTTCATTGGTGTAAATTGTGGGAAAGAATGCTATATACTTTTTAGCTCTTTTTACGTGGAATAATATGTAAATTGTGGGAATCAATGTCATTTCTCAACAGTCTAAATTGTGGGAATGAATGTCACCTTTCATTAGTGTAAATTGTGGGAATGAAAGTTGTTTTTCATTAGTGTATATTGTGGGAATGAATATTATCTTTTTTATCCGTTTTTACCGTTTTTGCGTGGATTCATGTGTAAATTGTGGGATTAATCTTTTTTTTATAACTGTAAATAGTGGGAAAAAATGTCACTTTCCTTTAGTGCAAATTGTGGGAAAGAACGTTAAATTTTTATCTGTTTTTGCCGTTTTTGTGTGGATTGGTGTGTAAATTGTGGGAATGAATTTTTTTCATTACTTTAATGTGTGGGAATCAATGTTACTTTTCATTAGTGTAATTTGTGGGAAAGAATGCTATTTTTTTAGCTCTTTTTACGTGGAATAATATGTAAATTGTCGGAATGAATGTCACCTTTCATTAGTGTAGATTGTGGGAATGAAGGTTATTTTACATTAGTGTAAATTGTGGGAATGAATATTATCCTTTTTATCTGTTTTTACCGTTTTTGCGTGGATTCATGTGTAAATTGTGGGGATGAAGGCTATTTTTCATTACTGCAAATTGCGGGAATGAATCCTCAATTTTGTTTAGTTTTAGCTGTTCTTATGTTGATTCGTTTGTAAATTGCGGGAAGGAATTTTTTTCATTACTGTAATTTATGTCAATCATGGTTACTATTCATTAGTGTAAATTGTGGGAATGAACTTTAAATTTTTATTAGTTTTAAGTGTATTTATGTTGATTCGTGTGTAAGTTGTGGCAATCAATGTCAACTTTCATCAGTCTAAATTGTGGGAATGAATGTCACTTTTCATTAGTGTAAATTGTGGGAATGAATATTATCTTCTTTATCTCTTTTTACCGTCTTTGCGTGGATTCATGTGTAAATTGTGGGGATGAAGGTTATTTTTCATTACTGCAAATTGCGGGAATGAATCCTCTATTATTGTTTAGTTTTAGCTGTTCTTACGTTGATTCGTGTGTAAATTGTGGGAAGGAATTTTTTTTCATTACTGTAATTTATGTGAATCATGGTTACTTTTCATTAGTGGAAATTGTGGGAAAGAATGGTATACTTTTTAGCTCTTTTTACGTAGAATAATGTGTAAATTGTGGGAATCAATGTCACTTCTCAACGGTCTAAATTGTGGGAATGAATGTCACCTTTCATCAGTCTAAATTGTGGGAATGAAAGTCACTTCTCATTAATGTAAATTGTGGGAATGAATATTATCTTTTTTATCTCTTTTTACCGTTTTTGCGTGGATACATGTGTAAATTGTGGGGATGAAATTTATTTTTCATTACTGCAAATTGTGGGAATGAATGCTCTATTATAGATTAGTTTTAGCTGTTCTTACGTTGATTCGTTTGTAAATTGCGGGAAGGAATTTTTTTCATTACTGTAATTTATGTCAATCATGGTTACTATTCATTAGTGTAAATTGTGGGAAAGAATGCTATATACTTTTTAGCTCTTTTTACGTGGAATAATGTGTAAATTGTGGGAATCAATGTCATTTCTCAACAGTCTACATTGTGGGAATGAATGTCACCGTTCATCAGTCTAAATTGTGGGAATGAATGTCACTTTTCATTAGTGTAAATTGTGGGAATGAATATTATCTTTTTTATCTTTTTTACCGTTTTTGCGTGGATTCATGTGTAAATTGTGGGAAGGAATTTTTTCATTACTGTTATTTATGTCAATCATTGTTACTATTCATTAGTGTAAATTGAGGGAATGAACTTTAAATTTTTATTAGTTTTAAGTGTATTTATGTTGATTCGTGTGTAAGTTGTGGCAATCAATGTCAACTTTCATCAGTCTAAATTGTGGGAATGAATGTCACTTTTCATTAGTGTAAATTGTGGGAATGAATATTATCTTCTTTATCTCTTTTTACCGTCTTTGCGTGGATTCATGTGTAAATTGTGGGGATGAAGGTTATTTTTCATTACTGCAAATTGTGGGAATGAATGCTCTATAATTGATTAGCTTTAGCTGTTTTTAGCGTTCATTCGTGTGGAAATTGTGGGAATGAATTTTATTTCATTACTGTAATTTGTGGAAATGAATGTTTTTTTCATTAGTGCAAATTGTGGGATTAAATGTCATATTTTTATTAGTTTTAGGTTTATTTATGTTGATTCATGTGTAAGTTGTGGGAATCAATGTCAACTTTCGTCAGTCTAAATTGTGGGAATGAATGTCACTTTTCATTAGTGTAAATTGTTTGAATGAATATTATCTTTTTATCTGTTTTTACAGTTTTTGCGTGGATTCATGTGCAAATTGTGGGATTAATCCTATTTTTATTACTGTAAATTGTGGGAATGGATGTCACTTTTCATTAGTGTAAATTGTGGAAATGAATATTATCTTTTTTATCTCTTTTTACCGTTTTTGAGTGGATCCATGTGTAAATTGTGGGGATGAAGTTTATTTTTCATTATTGCAAATTGTGGGAATGAATGCTCTATTATTGATTAGTTTTAGCTGTGCTTACGTTGATTCGTGTGTAAATTGCATGAAGGAATTTTTTTTCATTACTGTAATTTATGTGAATCATGGTTACTTTTCATTAGCGTAAATTGTGGGAATGAACTTTAAATTTTTATTAGCTTTAGGTGTGTTTATGTTGATTCGTGTGTAAGTTGTGGCAATCAATGTCAACTTTAATTAGTCTAAATTGTGGGAATGAATATAATCTTTTTTATCTGTTTTTACCGTTTTTGCGTGGGTTCATGTGTAAATTGTGGGGATGAAGGTTATTTTTCATTACTGCAAATTGCGGGAATGAATGTTTCTTTTCATTAGTGCAAATTGTGGGAATGAATATTATCTTTTTATCTGTTTTTACGTTTTTCCGTGGATTTATGTGTAAAATATGGGGATGAAGGTTTTTTTTCATTACTGCAAATTGTGGGAATCAATCCTCTATTATTGTTAAGTTTTAGCTGTTCTTACGTTGATTCGTGTGTAAATTGTGGGAAGGAATTTTTTCTCATTACTGTCATTTATGTGAATCATGGTTTTTCATTAGTGTAAATTGTGGGAAAGAATGCTATATACTTTTTAGCTCTTCTTACGTGAATAATATGTAAATTGTGGGAATCAATGTCATTTCTCAACAGTCTAAATTGTGGGAATGAATGTCACCTTTCATTAGTGTAAATTGTGGGAATGAAAGTTGTTTTTCATTAGTATATTGTGGGAATGAATATTATCTTTTTTATCTGTTTTTACCGCTTTTGCGTGGATTCATGTGTAAATTGTGGGATTAATCTTTTTTTTATTACTGTAAATAGTGGGAAAGAATGTCACTTTCCTTAGTGCAAATTGTGGGAAAGAACGTTAAATTTTTATCTGTTTTTGCCGTTTTTGTGTGGATTGGTGTGTAAATTGTGGGAATGAATTTTTTTCATTACTTTAATGTGTGGGAATCAATGTTACTTTTCATTAGTGTAATTTGTGGGAAAGAATGCTATTTTTTTAGCTCTTTTTACGTGGAATAATATGTAATTGTCGGAATGAATGTCACCTTTCATTAGTGTAAATTGGGGGAATGAAGGTTATTTTTCATTAGTGTAAATTGTGGGAATGAATATATCCTTTTTATCTGTTTTACCGTTTTTGCGTGGATTCATGTGTAAATTGTGGGGATGAAGGTTATTTTTCATTATGCAAATTGCGGGAATGAATCCTCTATTATTGTTTAGTTTTAGCTGTTCTTACGTTGATTCATGTGTAAATTGTGGGAAGGAATTTTTTTTCATTACTGTAATTTATGTGAATTATGGTTACTTTTCATTAGTGGAAATTGTGGGAAAGAATGCTATATACTTTTTAGCTGTTTTTACGTGGAATAATGTGTAAATTGTGGAATCAATGTCACTTCTCAACAGTCTAAATTGTGGGAATGAATGTCACCCTTCAGCAGTCGAAACTGTGGGAATGAATGTCACTTTTCATTAGTGAAAATTGTGGGAATGAATATGATCTTGTTTATCTCTTTTTACCGTTTTTGCGTGGATTCATGTGTAAATTGTGGGATAAAGGTTATTTTTCATTACTGCAAATTGTGGGAATGAATGCTCTATAATTGATTAGCTTTAGCTGTTCTTACGTTGATTCGTGTATAAATTGCATGAAGGAATTTTTGTTCATTACTGTAATTTATGTGAATCATGGTTACTTTTCATTAGTGTAAATTGTGGGAATGAACTTTACATTTTTATTAGTTTTAGGTGTGTTTATGTTGATTCGTGTGTAAGTTGTGGCAATCAATGTCAACTTTAATTAGTCTAAATTGTGGGAATGAATGTCACTTTTCATTAGTGTAAATTGTTTGAATGAATATTATCTTCTTTTTCTGTTTTTACCGTTTTTGCGTGGATTCATGTGTAAATTGTGGGATTAATTTTTTTTTTATTACTGTAAATTGTGGGAATGAATGTCACTTTCCTTTAGTGCAAATTGTGGGAAAGAACGTTAAATTTTTATCTGTTTTTGCCGTTTTTGCGTGGATTGGTGTGTAAATTGTGGGAATGAATTTTTTTCATTACTTTATGTATGGGAATCAATGTTACTTTTCATTAGTGTAATTTGTGGGAAAGAATGATATTTTTTTAGCTCTTTTTACGTGGAATAATATGTAAATTGTCGGAATGAATGTCACCTTTCATTAGTGTAAAATGTGGGAATGAAGGTTATTTTTCATTAGTGTAAAATTGTGGGAATGAATATTATCTTTTTTATCTGTTTTTACGGTTTTTGCGTGGATTCATGTGTAAATTGTGGGGATGAAGGTTATTTTTCATTACTGCAAATTGCGGCAATGAATCCTCTATTATTGTTTAGTTTTAGCTGTTCTTACGTTGACTCGTGTGTAAATTGTGGGAAGGAATTTTTTTTCATTACTGTAATTTATGTGAATGATGGTTACTGTTCATTAGTGTAAATTGTGGGAAAGAATGCTATATACTTTTTAGCTCTTTTTACGTGGAATAATGTGTAAATTGTGGGAATCAATGTCATTTGTCAACAGTCTAAATTGTGGGAATGAATGTCACCCTTCAGCAGTCGAAACTGTGGGAATGAATGTCACTTTTCATTAGTGAAAATTGTGGGAATGAATATGATCTTGTTTATCTCTTTTTACCGTTTTTGCGTGGATTCATGTGTAAATTGTGGGGATAAAGGTTATTTTTCATTACTGCAAATTGTGGGAATGAATGCTCTATAATTGATTAGCTTTAGCTGTTCTTACGTTGATTCGTGTATAAATTGCATGAAGGAATTTTTGTTCATTACTGTAATTTATGTGAATCATGGTTACTTTTCATTAGTGTAAATTGTGGGAATGAACTTTACATTTTTATTAGTTTTAGGTGTGTTTATGTTGATTCGTGTGTAAGTTGTGGCAATCAATGTCAACTTTAATTAGTCTAAATTGTGGGAATGAATGTCACTTTTCATTAGTGTAAATTGTTTGAATGAATATTATCTTCTTTTTCTGTTTTTACCGTTTTTGCGTGGATTCATGTGTAAATTGTGGGATTAATCTTTTTTTTATTACTGTAAATTGTGGGAATGAATGTCACTTTCCTTTAGTGCAAATTGGGGGAAAGAACGTTAAATTTTTATCTGTTTTTGCCGTTTTTGCGTGGATTGGTGTGTAAATTGTGGGAATGAATTTTTTTCATTACTTTAATGTATGGGAATCAATGTTACTTTTCATTAGTGTAATTTGTGGGAAAGAATGATATTTTTTTAGCTCTTTTTACGTGGAATAATATGTAAATTGTCGGAATGAATGTCACCTTTCATTAGTGTAAAATGTGGGAATGAAGGCTATTTTTCATTAGTGTAAATTGTGGGAATGAATATTATCTTTTTTATCTGTTTTTACGGTTTTTGCGTGGATTCATGTGTAAATTGTGGGGATGAAGGTTATTTTTCATTACTGCAAATTGCGGCAATGAATCCTCTATTATTGTTTAGTTTTAGCTGTTCCTACGTTGATTCGTGTGTAAATTGTGGGAAGGAATTTTTTTTCATTACTGTAATTTATGTGAATCATGGTTACTTTTCATTAGTGGAAATTGTGGGAAAGAATGGTATATACTTTTTAGCTCTTTTTACGTGGAATAATGTGTAAATTGTGGGAATCAATGTCACTTCTCAACGGTCTAAATTGTGGTAATGAATGTCACCTTTCATCAGTCTAAATTGTGGGAATGAAAGTCACTTCTCATTAATGTAAATTGTGGGAATGAATATTATCTTTTTTATCTCTTTTTACCGTTTTTGCGTGGATACATGTGTAAATTGTGGGGATGAAATTTATTTTTCATTACTGCAAATTGTGGGAATGAATGCTCTATTATAGATTAGTTTTAGCTGTTCTTATGTTGATTCGTTTGTAAAATGCGGGAAGGAATTTTTTTCATTACTGTAATTTATGTCAATCATGGTTACTATTCCTTAGTGTAAATTGTGGGAATGAACTTTAAATTTTTATTAGTTTTAAGTGTATTTATGTTGATTCGTGTGTAAGTTGTGGCAATCAATGTCAACTTTCATCAGTCTAAATTGTGGGAATAAATGTCACATTTCATTAGTTTAAATTGTGGGAATGAATATTATCTTTTTTCTCTCTTTTTACCTTCTTTGCGTGGATTCATGTGTAAATTGTGGGGATGCAGGTTATTTTTCATTACTGCAATTTGCGGGAATGAATCCTCTATTATTGTTTAGTTTTATCTGTTCTTACGTTGATTCGTGTGTAAATTGTGGGAAAGAATTTTTTTTCATTACTGTAATTTATGTGAATCATGGTTACTGTTCATTAGTGTAAATTGTGGGAAAGAATGCTATATACTTTTTAGCTCTTTTTACGTGGAATAATGTGTAAATTGTGGGAATCAATGTCATTTGTCAACAGTCTACATTGTGGGAATGAATGTCACCGTTCATCAGTCTAAATTGTGGGAATGAATGTCACTTTTCATTAGTGTAAATTGTGGGAATGAATATTATCTTCTTTATCTCTTTTTACCGTCTTTGCGTGGATTCATGTGTAAATTGTGGGATTAATCTTTTTTTTATTACTGTAAATAGTGGGAAAGAATGTCACTTTCCTTTAGTGCAAATTGTGGGAAAGAACGTTAAATTTTTATCTGTTTTTGCCGTTTTTGTGTGGATTGGTGTGTAAATTGTGGGAATGAATTTTTTTCATTACTTTAATGTGTGGGAATCAATGTTACTTTTCATTAGTGTAATTTGTGGGAAAGAATGCTATTTTTTTAGCTCTTTTTACGTGGAATAATATGTAAATTGTCGGAATGAATGTCACCTTTCATTAGTGTAAATTGTGGGAATGAAGGTTATTTTTCATAGTGTAAATTGTGGGAATGAATATTATCCTTTTTATCTGTTTTTACCGTTTTTGCGTGGATTCATGTGTAAATTGTGGGGATGAAGGTTATTTTTCATTACTGCAAAGTGCGGGAATGAATCCTCTATTATTGTTTTGTTTTAGCTGTTCTTACGTTGATTCATGTGTAAATTGTGGGAAAGAATTATTTTTCATTACTGTAATTTATGTGAATTATGGTTACTTTTCTTTAGTGGAAATTGTGGGAAAGAATGCTATATACTTTTTAGCTGTTTTTACGTGGAATAATGTGTAAATTGTGGGAATCAATGTCACTTCTCAACAGTCTAAATTGTGGGAATGAATGTCACCCTTCAGCAGTCGAAACTGTGGGAATGAATGTCACTTTTCATTAGTGAAAATTGTGGGAATGAATATGATCTTGTTTATCTCTTTTTACCGTTTTGCGTGGGATTCATGTGTAAATTGTGGGGATAAAGGTTATTTTTCATTACTGCAAATTGTGGGAATGAATGCTCTATAATTGATTAGCTTTAGCTGTTCTTACGTCTGATTCGTGTATAATTTGCATGAAGGAATTTTTGTTCATTACTGTAATTTATGTGAATCATGGTTACTTTTCATTAGTGGTAAATTGTGGGAATGAACTTTACATTTTTATTAGTTTTAGGTGTGTTTATGTTGATTCGTGTGTAAGTTGTGGCAATCAATGTCAACTTTAATTAGTCTAAATTTGTGGGAATGAATGTCACTTTTTCATTAGTGTAAATTGTTTGAATGAATATTATCTTCTTTTTCTGTTTTTACCGTTTTTGCGTGGATTCATGTGTAAATTGTGGGATTAATCTTTTTTTTATTACTGTAATTGTGGAAATGAATGTCACTTTCCTTTAGTGCAAATTGGGGGAAGAACGTTAAATTTTTATCTGTTTTTGCCGTTTTGCGTGGATTGGTGTGTAAATTGTGGGAATGAATTTTTTTCATTACTTTAATGTATGGGAATCAATGTTACTTTTCATTAGTGTAATTTGTGGGAAAGAATATATTTTTTTAGCTCTTTTTACGTGGAATAATATGTAAATTGTCGGAATGAATGTCACCTTTCATTAGTGTAAAATGTGGGAATGAAGGCTATTTTCATTAGTGTAAATTGTGGAATGAATATTATCTTTTTTATCTGTTTTTACGGTTTTTGCGTGGATTCATGTGTAAATTGTGGGGATGAAGGTTATTTTCATTACTGCAAATTGCGGCAATGAATCCTCTATTATTGTTTAGTTTTAGCTGTTCTTACGTTGATTCGTGTGTAAATTGTGGGAAGGAATTTTTTTTCCATTACTGTAATTTATGTGAATCATGGTTTACTTTTCATTAGTGGAAAATTGTGGGAAAGATGGTATATACTTTTTAGCTCTTTTTACGTGGAATAATGTGTAAATTGTGGGAATCATGTCACTTCTCCGTCTAATCGGTTAAGAATTATTTCATCAGTCTAAATTGTGGGAATGAAAGTCACTTTTCATTAATGTAAATTGTGGGAATGAATATTATCTTTTTATCTCTTTTTACCGTTTTTGCGTGGATACATGTGTAAATTGTGGGGATGAAATTATTTTTCATTACTGCAAATTGTGGAATGAATGCTCTATTATAGATTAGTTTTAGCTGTTCTTATGTTGATTCGTTTGTAATTGCGGGAAGGAATTTTTTCATTACTGTAATTTATGTCAATCATGGTTACTATTCCTTAGTGTAAATTGGTGGGAATGAACTTTAAATTTTTATTAGTTTTAAGTGTATTTATGTTGATTCGTGTGTAAGTTGTGGCAATCAATGTCAACTTTCATCAGTCTAAATTGTGGGAATAAATGTCACATTTCATTAGTTTAAATTGTGGGAATGAATATTATCTTTTTCTCTGTTTTTACCTTCTTTGCGTGGATTCATGTGTAAATTGTGGGGATGCAGGTTATTTTTCATTACTGCAATTTGCGGGAATGAATCCTCTATTATTGTTTAGTTTTATCTGTTCTTACGTTGATTCGTGTGTAAATTGTGGGAGGAATTTTTTTTTCATTACTGTAATTTATGTGAATCATGGTTACTGTTCATTAGTGTAAATTGTGGGAAAGAATGCTATAATACTTTTTAGCTCTTTTTACGTGGAATAATGTGTAAATTGTGGGAATCAATGTCATTTGTCAACAGTCTACATTGTGGGAATGAATGTCACCGTTCATCAGTCTAAATTGTGGGAATGAATGTCACTTTTCATTAGTGTAATTGTGGGAATGAATATTATCTTCTTTATCTCTTTTTACCGTCTTTGCGTGGATTCATGTGTAAATTGTGGGATTAATCTTTTTTTTATTACTGTAAATAGTGGGAAAGAATGTCACTTTCCTTTAGTGCAAATTGTGGGAAAGAACGTTAAATTTTTATCTGTTTTTGCCGTTTTTGTGTGGATTGGTGTGTAAATTGTGGGAATGAATTTTTTTCATTACTTTAATGTGTGGGAATCAATGTTACTTTTCATTAGTGTAATTTGTGGGAAAGAATGCTATTTTTTTAGCTCTTTTTACGTGGAATAATATGTAAATTGTCGGAATGAATGTCACCTTTCATTAGTGTAAATTGTGGGAATGAAGGTTATTTTCATTAGTGTAAATTGTGGGAATGAATATTATCCTTTTTATCTGTTTTTACCGTTTTTGCGTGGATTCATGTGTAAATTGTGGGGATGAAGGTTATTTTTCATTACTGCAAAGTGCGGGAATGAATCCTCTATTATTGTTTTGTTTTAGCTGTTCTTACGTTGATTCATGTGTAAATTGTGGGAAAGAATTATTTTTCATTACTGTAATTTATGTGAATTATGGTTACTTTTCTTTAGTGGAAATTGTGGGAAAGAATGCTATATACTTTTAGCTGTTTTTACGTGGAATAATGTGTAAATTGTGGAAATCAATGTCACTTCTCAACAGTCTAAATTGTGGGAATGAATGTCACCCTTCAGCAGTCGAAACTGTGGGAATGAATGTCACTTTTCATTAGTGAAAATTGTGGGAATGAATATGATCTTCTTTATCTCTTTTTACCGTTTTTGCGTGGATTCATGTGTAAATTGTGGGGATAAAGGTTATTTTTCATTACTGCAAATTGTGGGAATGAATGCTCTATAATTGATTAGCTTTAGCTGTTCTTACCTTGATTCGTGTATAAATTGCATGAAGGAATTTTGTTCATTACTGTAATTTATGTGAATCATGGTTACTTTTCATTAGTGTAAATTGTGGGAATGAACTTTACATTTTTATTAGTTTTAGGTGTGTTTATGTTGATTCGTGTGTAAGTTGTGGCAATCAATGTCAACTTTAATTAGTCTAAATTGTGGGAATGAATGTCACTTTTCATTAGTGTAAATTGTTTGAATGAATATTATCTTCTTTTTCTGTTTTTACCGTTTTTGCGTGGATTCATGTGTAAATTGTGGGATTAATTTTTTTTTTATTACTGTAAATTGTGGGAATGAATGTCACTTTCCTTTAGTGCAAATTGTGGGAAAGAACGTTAAATTTTTATCTGTTTTTGCCGTTTTTGCGTGGATTGGTGTGTAAATTGTGGGAATGAATTTTTTTCATTACTTTAATGTATGGGAGTCAATGTTACTTTTCATTAGTGTAATTTGTGGGAAAGAATGATATTTTTTTAGCTCTTTTTACGTGGAATAATATGTAAATTGTCGGAATGAATGTCACCTTTCATTAGTGTAAAATGTGGGAATGAAGGTTATTTTTCATTAGTGTAAATTGTGGGAATGAATATTATCTTTTTTATCTGTTTTTACGGTTTTTGCGTGGATTCATGTGTAAATTCTGGGGATGAAGGTTATTTTTCATTACTGCAAATTGCGGCAATGAATCCTCTATTATTGTTTAGTTTTAGCTGTTCTTACGTTGATTCGTGTGTAAATTGTGGGAAGGAATTTTTTTTCATTACTGTAATTTATGTGAATCATGGTTACTGTTCATTAGTGTAAATTGTGGGAAAGAATGCTATATACTTTTTAGCTCTTTTTACGTGGAATAATGTGTAAATTGTGGGAATCAATGTCATTTGTCAACAGTCTAAATTGTGGGAATGAATGTCACCCTTCAGCAGTTGAAACTGTGGGAATGAATGTCACTTTTCATTAGTGAAAATTGTGGGAATGAATATGATCTTGTTTATCTCTTTTTACCGTTTTTGCGTGGATTCATGTGTAAATTGTGGGGATAAAGGTTATTTTTCATTACTGCAAATTGTAGGAATGAATGCTCTATAATTAATTAGCTTTAGCTGTTCTTACGTTGATTCGTGTATAAATTGCATGAAGGAATTTTTGTTCATTACTGTAATTTATGTGAATCATGGTTACTTTTCATTAGTGTAAATTGTGGGAATCAATGTCACTTCTCAACAGTCTAAATTGTGGGAATGAATGTCACCCTTCAGCAGTCGAAACTGTGGGAATGAATGTCACTTTTCATTAGTGAAAATTGTGGGAATGAATATGATCTTGTTTATCTCTTTTTACCGTTTTTGCGTGGATTCATGTGTAAATTGTGGGGATAAAGGTTATTTTTCATTACTGCAAATTGTGGGAATGAATGCTCTATAATTGATTAGCTTTAGCTGTTCTTACGTTGATTCGTGTATAAATTGCATGAAGGAATTTTGGTTCATTACTGTAATTTATGTGAATCATGGTTACTTTTCATTAGTGTAAATTGTGGGAATGAACTTTACATTTTTATTAGTTTTAGGTGTGTTTATGTTGATTCGTGTGTAAGTTGTGGCAATCAATGTCAACTTTAATTAGTCTAAATTCTGGGAATGAATGTCACTTTTCATTAGTGTAAATTGTTTGAATGAATATTATGTTCTTTTTCTGTTTTTACCGTTTTTGCGTGGATTCATGTGTAAATTGTGGGATTAATTTTTTTTTTATTACTGTAAATTGTGGGAATGAATGTCACTTTCCTTTAGTGCAAATTGTGGGAAAGAACGTTAAATTTTTATCTGTTTTTGCCGTTTTTGCGTGGATTGGTGTGTAAATTGTGGGAATGAATTTTTTTCATTACTTTAATGTATGGGAATCAATGTTACTTTTCATTAGTGTAATTTGTGGGAAAGAATGATATTTTTTTAGCTCTTTTTACGTGGAATAATATGTAAATTGTCGGAATGAATGTCACCTTTCATTAGTGTAAAATGTGTTAGAATTTCAGAAGTATCGAAGAGATAAAAACTCGTCTCTTAGCTTACGCAATTTTTCATCGAACAGAACAGAACAGAACTAACGTGAATAATAATAATGCGGGATACAAAGGTTAGAATTAATGAGGCGTGTTAATCACATGATGTTCATCTCCGTGTGCAAAACTTGTAAACAAATTAATGATGCTCATCATCATAATGATAATGATAATAACAATTCTCAACACTCCCACTTGATGACATCATTAGCAAAAAATAATAAGAGAATAAAACTAAACTACTGCTTTAACACCAAGTAAGTTTCTGAGTCTTTGAAAGGTATCCTTTGTGAGACCTTTTGTCATTCCATCAGCTAACATGTTTTGAGTTGAACAATACTTGACAGACACATTGTTCAAAGCAACTTGTTCTCTGACAAAATGATGAGCAACGTCGATGTGTTTGGTGCGGTCATGGAACTTTGGGTTCCTACTCAGCTCGATTGCACCATTGTTGTCTTCAAAGATAGTTGATGGACCTTCTTCCTTCATGCCTATGTTCTCAAGTAGGCGTCGTAACCAAATGACTTCTTGAGTAGCAAAGCTTAGTGCTACATATTCTGCTTCTGTTGTAGACTTAGCTACCGTATTCTGCTTCTTGCTGCACCAACTGACTGTGTTGTTGTACAGCTGAAATATGTAACCAGAAGTAGAATGTCTTGTATCGTTGTCTCCTGCCCAATCTGCATCAGAATATCCTGCAAGAGTACGGCTGTCATCATGTGCATTGTAGCAGAGGCCATAGTTAATTGTTCCTTTTATGTATCTTAGGATTCTCTTTACTCCTTCCATATGCTCTTTACCTGGCCTTGCCATATACTTTGACAAAGTATTCACAGCTGCTGCTATATCTGGACGTGTAGCTGTTGCTACATAAGTCAATGAGCCAATAATTTGTTGATATAGCTTTACTTCAACAGGATCTTCCGTTTCCGACAACTTTTTGAACTTTCTGCCGGGTTCCAAAGGTGTTGACACGGGTTTCGAATCTTCCATGCCATACCTCTTCAAGATGCTTTTCAAGAAATTTTCTTGATTGATAGTCATGGTTCTTTGACCACGATCTCTCTTCACCAGCATTCCAAGGACATAGTGGACATCTCCTTGATCAATAACTACAAATCGTTCATGAAGCTGTTTCTTTGCTTGAAGCATCATGCTCATGTTATTGGAAAATAACAAGATATCATCCACCCAAAGAGACAGAATCACAAAGGCAATTTCACCTTTTTCTTGCTTGTGTGACTTTATATAAATACAGCCATCAGCAGAACATTTTTTATAACCGTTTGACTGTAGAAATGTATCAATTTCTGTGTTCCAGCATCTGGCCGCTTGCTTCAGGCCATAAATACTCTTCTGCAGCTTACACACGTGATTTGGATGGTCTTTGTCGACATATCCGACAGGTTGCTCCATGAAGATTTCAGCATCTATACTGCCTTGTAAAAAAGCAGTCTTAACGTCCATTTGGTGAACATGCCAATCTTTTACATTTGCTAGTGCCAGCAAGGATCGGATGGATGTGTACCTGGCTACTGGGGAGAACACTTCATCATAGTCGATTCCCTCAGACTGTGAACACCCTTGGGCAACTAAGCGTGCCTTGAACCTGTCCACTGTTCCATCAGAGTTTCTTTTAACTTTGAAAACCCATCTGTTTCCTACAATGTTTTTATTGCTAGGTGGAGGGACAAGTTCCCATGTTTGATTACTAATCAGCGATTGATATTCAGCATTGGTTGCTTCCTTCCATTGTTTCTTGAAGTTGCCTTGCCAGGCTTCATTGATTGTAGCTGGTTCATCTATGTCAGACGTTAGGCTAACAGTATTGCACTCTTCCTCAACTAGTCTTCTGGGAGCTCTTCGTTCTCTTGACTGTCCAAGCTGCTGAACCTCTTGCATAAAGCGATCTTCGTAAGTTTCTCCCACTGGTTGGTTAATCACCAGTTCAGGCTCAGGTTGATGACCTTCTTCAGCACTTTCTGACTGCCAACCATCAGGGTAAAATAACTCTGTGTTTACAGACTTCTCAGTTGTAAAATCATGGAAATCTTCTTCAGCAAATACGACATCTCTGCTTTGCACAAATCCACCAGTCGAAATATCAAAGAGTTTATATCCCTTGGTACCAGCTGGATATCCAACGAAGATAGTTTTTCTAGACTTTGAATCCAACTTATTTCTTTCTCTTTTGCTACATGGACATATGCCACACAGCCAAACACCTTCAGGTGTGACACGTCAGGTTTTTCTCCAGTCCAGTGTTCATACGGAGTAACTTGCTTGAGAGAAACTGTAGGACTGCGGTTACGGAGATACACAGCTGTGTTTACTGCCTCAGCCCAGAACTTTTGTGGCATATTAGCATGACACATCATTGTTCTTGCTGTCTCCATAATTGTCCTATTCATTCTTTCTGCTGTCCCATTTTGAGCCGGGTTGTTTGGAACAGTTGTTTGGTGAAGTATTCCTTTCTCTTTCAAAAAAGCATCAAATTGCTTTGAGGTGTATTCACCACCATTATCACTTCTTAGAATCTTCACATGGTTTCCAGTAATGTTCTCTATTAAAGTAACAAATTCTTTGAATTTTTCTAAGACATCACTCTTCTGCTTGATGAAGTAGATTTGAGTGTACTTTGAAAAATCATCAATAAATGTCACAAAGTAGCGAGATCCACCAATTGAATTTACAGGCATAGGACCACAAACATCACTGTGTATGATACCACCACATGCTTCAACTTTTTGGCTCTTGCTAGCCTTGGGAAAAGAGCTCCTGTGTTGTTTCCCCATAATACAACTTTCACATTGAATAGAGCATTCACTATCATGATTCATTGCTTTCATTCCTTTTACCATGTTGTCTTTGGCTAGCTGCTTGACATTATCCATACCCAAATGTCCCAATCTATTGTGCCATAGCTGTTTCTCAGAGATACTGTTCTTGGCCAGATTCACATGAATGTCACTGGCAAGTTTCAGGAAATACAGTTTTCCTACCAGCTGTCCAATGGCCAATAGTTTCCCATTTCTAGATATCTTACATTCATCACCAGCAAACTCTACCAAAGCATCAAGATTAGTCATCGCTCTTACTGACAGCAAATTCTTTTCAAGATCTGGTAAATACAAAACATCATTCAAGAAAATTCTCTGAGTGTCCATACCGAGATCACTTATTATATGACAGCTACCTTTTCCATATGCCAATATTGTGCGGTTGTCACCAAGATTGACTACAAAGGGATTCTGGAATTTCACATAATTCTTTAGCATCGTTTTGTTGAAAGTCATGTGCTGAGTCGCGCCAGAATCTATAATCCAATCAGATTTCATCTCACGATCAGACGTTATCAATGCTTCTTCACGTGAGGCTATTAACGCTTCCTCGCGTGAAATGTCATCGGCTTCCTGTTGAATTGCGACATAATTAGCATAAAATTTGCTGGGTTTCTTCTTGCTGTCATCATCACTGTCTTTGCTTTGCTTCTTAGGGCAGTCACGCGCAAAATGGCCCTGTTGTTTACAGTAATGACAATTTCCGCGAAAAAATTTCTGTGGTGTACTGCCAGTACGGTCATGTCTCCCTGATCCTTTCTTAAATCCTCCGCTTTTTTTCACATAGAGAGCATTTTCAGAGCTTTTCGATTGTCCAATGTCTCTATTTCGATCAATATCGTTGAGCAGCATTCCTTTGACTTTTTCAAAAGTCATGTTATCTTCACCAACGGCATCCAAAGCGGTTATGAGAGGTTTGAATTCCTCGGGAAGGCTTGACAAAAGAGTCATGGCTAGTTCTTGATCGTCAATAGCTGCACCCATCTCTTTCAATTGCTCATGGAGAGATTTCAGGCGGTTAATGTGTTGCAACATATTTCCTCCACTGACGAACTGACTAGAGTAGTACTGTTGTCTCAAACGAACCTTTTGCAGAATTGAGGTACGAGCAAACTGAGCTTTTAATGCATTCCATGCTTCCTCAGCTGTCGTTGTGTCTCTTACGTGAATTTGTTGATCGGGATCTATGGCAAGACAGATGTATGTCCAAGCTTTCTTTGCACGCTGCCGAAAAAGTTTAACTACTTTTGAATTTGGATCCCCATCAGGCATCTCTGCTGCTCCATCCACATGTTCAAATAAATCGAGACTTTCAAGATACAGTCTGATATTGAATGACCACGTTCGGTAATTGCTGCCATTTAATTTCTCGAACTTCAATGCGTTAGATGACGAAAAATCTTCCGAAGTTGAAGCCATTATTACACAATATCAAATACTAATTCTACGTTACGAATATCCGAATACTTCAAACTATATTTAAGCTATGCTCAGGCGCTAACTGGGCCCATAACCTGTTAGAATTTCAGAAGTATCGAAGAGATAAAAACTCGTCTCTTAGCTTACGCAATTTTTCATCGAACAGAACAGAACAGAACTAACGTGAATAATAATAATGCGGGATACAAAGGTTAGAATTAATGAGGCGTGTTAATCACATGATGTTCATCTCCGTGTGCAAAACTTGTAAACAAATTAATGATGCTCATCATCATAATGATAATGATAATAACAATTCTCAACAAAATGTGGGAATGAAGAATATTTTTCATTAGTGTAAATTGTGGGAATGAATATTATCTTTTTTATCTGTTTTTACGGTTTTTGCGTGGATTCATGTGTAAATTCTGGGGATGAAGGTTATTTTTCATTACTGCAAATTGTGGGAATGAATGTTTCTTTTGATTAGTGCAAATTGTGGGAATGAATCCTCTATTATTGTTTAGTTTTAGCTGTTCTTACGTTGATTCGTGTGTAAATTGTGGGAAGGAATTTTTTTTCATTACTGTAATTTATGTGAATCATGGTTACTGTTCATTAGTGTAAATTGTGGGAAAGAATGCTATATACTTTTTAGCTCTTTTTACGTGGAATAATGTGTAAATTGTGGGAATCAATGTCATTTGTCAACAGTCTAATTTGTGGGAATGAATGTCACCCTTCAGCAGTTGAAACTGTGGGAATGAATGTCACTTTTCATTAGTGAAAATTGTGGGAATGAATATGATCTTGTTTATCTCTTTTTACCGTTTTTGCGTGGATTCATGTGTAAATTGTGGGGATAAAGGTTATTTTTCATTACTGCAAATTGTGGGAATGAATGCTCTATAATTAATTAGCTTTAGCTGTTCTTACGTTGATTCGTGTATAAATTGCATGAAGGAATTTTTGTTCATTACTGTAATTTATGTGAATCATGGTTACTTTTCATTAGTGTAAATTGTGGGAATGAACTTTACATTTTTATTAGTTTTAGGTGTGTTTATGTTGATTCGTGTGTAAGTTGTGGCAATCAATGTCAACTTTAATTAGTCTAAGTTGTGGGAATGAATGTCACTTTTCATTAGTGTAAATTGTTTGAATGAATATTATCTTCTTTTTCTGTTTTTCCCGTTTTTGCGTGGATTCATGTGTAAATTGTGGGATTAATCTTTTTTTTATTACTGTAAATTGTGGGAATGAATGTCACTTTCCTTTAGTGCAAATTGTGGGAAAGAACGTTAAATTTTTATCTGTTTTTGCCGTTTTTGCGTGGATTGGTGTGTAAATTGTGGGAATGAATTTTTTTCATTACTTTAATGTATGGGAATCAATGTTACTTTTCATTAGTGTAATTTGTGGGAAAGAATGATATTTTTTTAGCTCTTTTTACGTGGAATAATATGTAAATTGTCGGAATGAATGTCACCTTTCATTAGTGTAAAATGTGGGAATGAAGGTTATTTTTCATTAGTGTAAATTGTGGGAATGAATATTATCTTTTTTATCTGTTTTTACCGTTTTTGCGGGGATTCATGTGTAAATTGTGGGGACGAAGGTTATTTTTCATTACTGCAAATTGTGGGAATGAATGTTTCTTTTGATTAGTGCAAATTGTGGGAATGAATATTATCTTTTTTATTTGTTTTTACCGTTTTTGCGTGGATTCATGTGTAAATTGTGGGGATGAAGGTTATTTTTCATTACTGCAAATTGTGGGAATGAATGTTTCTTTTGATTAGTGCAAATTGTGGGAATGAATATTATCTTTTTTATCTGTTTTTACCGTTTTTGCGGGGATTCATGTGTAAATTGTGGGGATGAAGGTTATTTTTCATTACTGCAAATTGCGGGAATGAATCCTCTATTATTGTTTATTTCAAGCTGTTCTTACGTGGATTCATGTGTAAATAGTGGCGATAAAGGTTATTTTTCATTACTGCAAATGGTGGGAATGAATGTTTCTTTTGATTAGAGCAAATTGTGGGAATGAATATTATGTTTTTTATCTGTTTTTACCGTTTTTGCGTGGATTCATGTGTAAATTGTGAGGATGAAGGATATTTTTCATTACTGCAAATTGCGGGAATGAATCCTCTATTATTGTTTAGTTTTAGCTGTTCTTACGTTGATTCATGTGTAAATTGTGGAAGGAATTTTTTTTCATTACTGTAATTTATGTGAATTATGGTTACTTTTCATTAGTGGAAATTGTGGGAATGAATGTTTCTTTTGATTAGTGCAAATTGTGGGAATGAATATTATCTTTTTTATCTGTTTTTACCGTTCTTGCGGGGATTCATGTGTAAATTGTGGGGACGAAGGTTATTTTTCATTACTGCAAATTGTGGGAATGAATGTTTCTTTTGATTAGTGCAAATTGTGGGAATGAATATTATCTTTTTTATCTGTTTTTACCGTTTTTGCGGGGATTCATGTGTAAATTGTGGGGATGAAGGTTATTTTTCATTACTGCAAATTGCGGGAATGAATCCTCTATTATTGTTTAGTTTTAGCTGTTCTTACGTTGATTCATGTGTAAATTGAGGAAAGAATTTTTTTTCATTACTGTAATTTAGGTGAATTATGGTTACTTTTCATTAGTGGAAATTGTGGGAATGAATGTTTCTTTGATTAGTGCAAATTGTGGGAATGAATATATTATCTTTTTATCTGTTTTTACCGTTTTTGCGGGGATTCATGTGTAAATTGTGGGGACGAAGGTTATTTTTCATTACTGCAAATTGTGGGAATGAATGTTTCTTTTGATTAGTGCAAATTGTGGGAATGAATATTATCTTTTTTATCTGTTTTTACCGTTTTTGCGTGGATTCATGTGTAAATTGTGGGGATGAAGGTTATTTTTCATTACTGCAAATTGTGGGAATGAATGTTTCTTTTGATTAGTGCAAATTGTGGGAATGAATATTATCTTTTTATCTGTTTTTACCGTTTTTGCGGGGATTCATGTGTAAATTGTGGGGATGAAGGTTATTTTTCATTACTGCAAATTGCGGGAATGAATCCTCTATTATTGTTTATTTCAAGCTGTTCTTACGTGGATTCATGTGTAAATAGTGGCGATAAAGGTTATTTTTCATTACTGCAAATTGTGGGAATGAATGTTTCTTTTCATTAGTGCAAATTGTGGAAATGAATATTATATTTTTTATCTGTTTTTACCGTTTTTGCGTGGATTCATGTGTAAATTGTGAGGATGAAGGATATTTTTCATTACTGCAAATTGCGGGAATGAATCCTCTATTATTGTTTAGTTTTAGCTGTTCTTACGTTGATTCATGTGTAAATTGTGGAAGGAATTTTTTTTCATTACTGTACTTTATGTGAATTATGGTTACTTTTCATTAGTGGAAATTGTGGGAATGAATGTTTCTTTTGATTAGTGCAAATTGTGGGAATGAATATTATCTTTTTTTTCTGTTTTTACCGTTTTTGCGGGGATTCATGTGTAAATTGTGGGGATGAAGGTTATTTTTCATTACTGCAAATTGTGGGAATGAATGTTTCTTTTCATTAGTGCAAATTGTGGGAATGGATATTATCTTTTTTATCTCTTTTTACCGTTTTTGAGTGGATCCATGTGTAAATTGTGGGAAGGAATTTTTTCATTACTGTTATTTATGTCAATCATTGTTACTATTCATTAGTGTAAATTGAGGGAATGAACTTTAAATTTTTATTAGTTTTAAGTGTATTTATGTTGATTCGTGTGTAAGTTGTGGCAATCAATGTCAACTTTCATCAGTCTAAATTTTGGGAATGAATGTCACTTTTCATTAGTGTAAATTGTGGGAATGAATATTATCTTCTTTATCTCTTTTTACCGTCTTTGCGTGGATTCATGTGTAAATTGTGGGGATGAAGGTTATTTTTCATTACTGCAAATTGTGGGAATGAATGCTCTATAATTGATTAGCTTTAGCTGTTTTTAGCGTTCATTCGTGTGGAAATTGTGGGAATGAATTTTATTTCATTACTGTAATTTGTGGAAGTGAATGTTTCTTTTCATTAGTGCAAATTGTGGGAATAAATGTCATATTTTTATTAGTTTCGGGTGTATTTATGTTGATTCATGTGTAAGTTGTGGGAATCAATGTCAACTTTCGTCAGTCTAAATTGTGGGAATGAATGTCACTTTTCATTAGTGTAAATTGTTTGAATGAATATTATCTTTTTTATCTGATTTTACAGTTTTTGCGTGGATTCATGTGCAAATTGTGGGATTAATCCTATTTTTATTACTGTAAATTGTGGGAATGGATGTCACTTTTCATTAGTGTAAATTGTGGGAATGAATATTATCTTTTTTATCTCTTTTTACCGTTATTGAGTGGATCCATGTGTAAATTGTGGGGATGAAGTTTATTTTTCATTATTGCAAATTGTGGGAATGAATGCTCTATTATTGATTAGTTTTAGCTGTGCTTACGTTGATTCGTGTGTAAATTGCATGAAGGAATTTTTTTTCATTACTGTAATTTATGTGAATCATGGTTACTTTTCATTAGTGTAAATTGTGGGAATGAACTTTAAATTTTTATTAGCTTTAGGTGTGTTTATGTTGATTCGTGTGTAAGTTGTGGCAATCAATGTCAACTTTAATTAGTCTAAATTGTGGGAATGAATATAATCTTTTTTATCTGTTTTTACCGTTTTTGCGTGGGTTCATGTGTAAATTGTGGGGATGAAGGTTATTTTTCATTACTGCAAATTGCGGGAATGAATGTTTCTTTTCATTAGTGCAAATTGTGGGACTGAATATTATCTTTTTTATCTGTTTTTACCGTTTTTCCGTGGATTTATGTGTAAATTATGGGGATGAAGGTTATTTTTCATTACTGCAAATTGTGGGAATCAATCCTCTATTATTGTTATGTTTTAGCTGTTCTTACGTTGATTCGTGTGTAAATTGTGGGAAGGAATTTTTTTTCATTACTGTCATTTATGTGAATCATGGTTACTTTTCATTAGTGTAAATTGTGGGAAAGAATGCTATATACTTTTTAGCTCTTCTTACGTGGAATAATATGTAAATTGTGGGAATCAATGTCATTTCTCAACAGTCTAAATTGTGGGTATAAATGTCACCTTTCATTAGTGTAAATTGTGGGAATGAAAGTTGTTTTTCATTAGTGTATATTGTGGGAATGAATATTATCTTTTTTATCTGTTTTTACCGTTTTTGCGTGGATTCATGTGTAAATTGTGGGATTAATCTTTTTTTTATTACTGTAAATAGTGGGAAAGAATGTCACTTTCCTTTAGTGCAAATTGTGGGAAAGAACGTTAAATTTTTATCTGTTTTTGCCGTTTTTGTGTGGATTGGTGTGTAAATTGTGGGAATGAATTTTTTTCATTACTTTAATGTGTGGGAATCAATGTTACTTTTCATTAGTGTAATTTGTGGGAAAGAATGCTATTTTTTTAGCTCTTTTTACGTGGAATGATATGTAAATTGTCGGAATGAATGTCACCTTTCATTAGTGTAAATTGGGGGAATGAAGGTTATTTTTCATTAGTGTAAATTGTGGGAATGAATATTATCCTTTTTATCTGTTTTTACCGTTTTTGCGTGGATTCATGTGTAAATTGTGAGGATGAAGGATATTTTTCATTACTGCAAATTGCGGGAATGAATCCTCTATTATTGTTTAGTTTTAGCTGTTCTTACGTTGATTCATGTGTAAATTGTGGAAGGAATTTTTTTTCATTACTGTACTTTATGTGAATTATGGTTACTTTTCATTAGTGGAAATTGTGGGAATGAATGTTTCTTTTGATTAGTGCAAATTGTGGGAATGAATATTATCTTTTTTTTCTGTTTTTACCGTTTTTGCGGGGATTCATGTGTAAATTGTGGGGATGAAGGTTATTTTTCATTACTGCAAATTGTGGGAATGAATGTTTCTTTTCATTAGTGCAAATTGTGGGAATGGATATTATCTTTTTTATCTCTTTTTACCGTTTTTGAGTGGATCCATGTGTAAATTGTGGGAAGGAATTTTTTCATTACTGTTATTTATGTCAATCATTGTTACTATTCATTAGTGTAAATTGAGGGAATGAACTTTAAATTTTTATTAGTTTTAAGTGTATTTATGTTGATTCGTGTGTAAGTTGTGGCAATCAATGTCAACTTTCATCAGTCTAAATTTTGGGAATGAATGTCACTTTTCATTAGTGTAAATTGTGGGAATGAATATTATCTTCTTTATCTCTTTTTACCGTCTTTGCGTGGATTCATGTGTAAATTGTGGGGATGAAGGTTATTTTTCATTACTGCAAATTGTGGGAATGAATGCTCTATAATTGATTAGCTTTAGCTGTTTTTAGCGTTCATTCGTGTGGAAATTGTGGGAATGAATTTTATTTCATTACTGTAATTTGTGGAAGTGAATGTTTCTTTTCATTAGTGCAAATTGTGGGAATAAATGTCATATTTTTATTAGTTTCGGGTGTATTTATGTTGATTCATGTGTAAGTTGTGGGAATCAATGTCAACTTTCGTCAGTCTAAATTGTGGGAATGAATGTCACTTTTCATTAGTGTAAATTGTTTGAATGAATATTATCTTTTTTATCTGATTTTACAGTTTTTGCGTGGATTCATGTGCAAATTGTGGGATTAATCCTATTTTTATTACTGTAAATTGTGGGAATGGATGTCACTTTTCATTAGTGTAAATTGTGGGAATGAATATTATCTTTTTATCTCTTTTTACCGTTATTGAGTGGATCCATGTGTAAATTGTGGGGATGAAGTTTATTTTCATTATTGCAAATTGTGGGAATGAATGCTCTATTATTGATTAGTTTTAGCTGTGCTTACGTTGATTCGTGTGTAAATTGCATGAAGGAATTTTTTTTCATTACTGTAATTTATGTGAATCATGGTTACTTTTCATTAGTGTAAATTGTGGGAATGAACTTTAAATTTTTATTAGCTTTAGGTGTGTTTATGTTGATTCGTGTGTAAGTTGTGGCAATCAATGTCAACTTTAATTAGTCTAAATTGTGGGAATGAATATAATCTTTTTTATCTGTTTTACCGTTTTTGCGTGGGTTCATGTGTAAATTGTGGGGATGAAGGTTATTTTTCATTACTGCAAATTGCGGGAATGAATGTTTCTTTTCATTAGTGCAAATTGTGGGACTGAATATTATCTTTTTTATCTGTTTTTACCGTTTTTCCGTGGATTTATGTGTAAATTATGGGGATGAAGGTTATTTTTCATTACTGCAAATTGTGGGAATCAATCCTCTATTATTGTTATGTTTTAGCTGTTCTTACGTTGATTCGTGTGTAAATTGTGGGAAGGAATTTTTTTTCATTACTGTCATTTATGTGAATCATGGTTACTTTTCATTAGTGTAAATTGTGGGAAAGAATGCTATATACTTTTTAGCTCTTCTTACGTGGAATAATATGTAAATTGTGGGAATCAATGTCATTTCTCAACAGTCTAAATTGTGGGTATAAATGTCACCTTTCATTAGTGTAAATTGTGGGAATGAAAGTTGTTTTTCATTAGTGTATATTGTGGGAATGAATATTATCTTTTTTATCTGTTTTTACCGTTTTTGCGTGGATTCATGTGTAAATTGTGGGATTAATCTTTTTTTATTACTGTAAATAGTGGGAAAGAATGTCACTTTCCTTTAGTGCAAATTGTGGGAAAGAACGTTAAATTTTTATCTGTTTTTGCCGTTTTTGTGTGGATTGGTGTGTAAATTGTGGGAATGAATTTTTTTCATTACTTTAATGTGTGGGAATCAATGTTACTTTTCATTAGTGTAATTTGTGGGAAAGAATGCTATTTTTTTAGCTCTTTTTACGTGGAATGATATGTAAATTGTCGGAATGAATGTCACCTTTCATTAGTGTAAATTGGGGAATGAAGGTTATTTTCATTAGTGTAAATTGTGGGAATGAATATTATCCTTTTTATCTGTTTTTACCGTTTTTGCGTGGATTCATGTGTAAATTGTGGGGATGAAGGTTATTTTTCATTACTGCAAATTGCGGGAATGAATCCTCTATTATTGTTTAGTTTTAGCTGTTCTTACGTTGATTCATGTGTAAATTGTGGAAAGAATTTTTTTTCATTACTGTAATTTATGTGAATTATGGTTACTTTTCATTAGTGGAAATTGTGGGAATGAATGTTTCTTTTGATTAGTGCAAATTGTGGGAATGAATATTATCTTTTTTATCTGTTTTTACCGTTTTTGCGGGGATTCATGTGTAAATTGTGGGGACGAAGGTTATTTTTCATTACTGCAAATTGTGGGAATGAATGTTTCTTTTCATTAGTGCAAATTGTGGGAATGAATATTATCTTTTTTATCTCTTTTTACCGTTTTTGAGTGCATCCATGTGTAAATTGTGGGAAGGAATTTTTTCATTACTGTTATTTATGTCAATCATTGTTACTATTCATTAGTGTAAATTGAGGGAATGAACTTTAAATTTTTATTAGTTTTAAGTGTATTTATGTTGATTCGTGTGTAAGTTGTGGCAATCAATGTCAACTTTCATCAGTCTAAATTGTGGGAATGAATGTCACTTTTCATTAGTGTAAATTGTGGGAATGAATATTATCTTCTTTATCTCTTTTTACCGTCTTTGCGTGGATTCATGTGTAAATTGTGGGGATGAAGGTTATTTTTCATTACTGCAAATTGTGGGAATGAATGCTCTATAATTGATTAGCTTTAGCTGTTTTTAGCGTTCATTCGTGTGGAAATTGTGGGAATGAATTTTATTTCATTACTGTAATTTGTGGAAGTGAATGTTTCTTTTCATTAGTGCAAATTGTGGGAATAAATGTCATATTTTTATTAGTTTCGGGTGTATTTATGTTGATTCATGTGTAAGTTGTGGGAATCAATGTCAACTTTCGTCAGTCTAAATTGTGGGAATGAATGTCACTTTTCATTAGTGTAAATTGTTTGAATGAATATTATCTTTTTTATCTGTTTTTACCGTTTTTGCGTGGATTCATGTGCAAATTGTGGGGATGAAGGTTATTTTTCATTACTGCAAATTGTGGGAATGAATATTATCTTTTTTATCTGTTTTTACCGTTTTTGCGGGGATTGATGTGTAAATTGTGGGGATGAAGGTTATTTTTCATTACTGCAAATTGCGGGAATGAATCCTCTATTATTGTTTAGTTTTAGCTGTTCTTACGTTGATTCATGTGTAAATTGTGGGAAGGAATTTTTTTTCATTACTGTAATTTATGTGAATTATGGTTACTTTTCATTAGTGGAAATTGTGGGAAAGAATGCTATATACTTTTTAGCTGTTTTTACGTGGAATAATGTGTAAATTGTGGGAATCAATGTCACTTCTCAACAGTCTAAATTGTGGGAATGAATGTCACCCTTCAGCAGTCGAAACTGTGGGAATGAATGTCACTTTTCATTAGTGAAAATTGTGGGAATGAATATGATCTTGTTTATCTCTTTTTACCGTTTTTGCGTGGATTTATGTGTAAATTGTGGGGATAAAGGTTATTTTTCATTACTGCAAATTGTGGGAATGAATGCTCTATAATTGATTAGCTTTAGCTGTTCTTACGTTGATTCGTGTATAAATTGCATGAAGGAATTTTTGTTCATTACTGTAATTTATGTGAATCATGGTTACTTTTCATTAGTGTAAATTGTGGGAATGAACTTTACATTTTGATTAGTTTTAGGTGTGTTTATGTTAATTCGTGTGTAAGTTGTGGCAATCAATGTCAACTTTAATTAGTCTAAATTGTGGGAATGAATGTCACTTTTCATTAGTGTAAATTGTTTGAATGAATATTATCTTCTTTTTCTGTTTTTACCGTTTTGCGTGGATTCATGTGTAAATTGTGGGATTAATCTTTTTTTATTACTGTAAATTGTGGGAATGAAAGTCACTTTCCTTTAGTGCAAATTGTGGGAAAGAACGTTAAATTTTTATCTCTTTTTACCGTTTTTGAGTCGATCCATGTGTAAATTGTGGGGATGAAGTTTATTTTTCATTATTGCAAATTGTGGAATGAATGCTCTATTATTGATTAGTTTTAGCTGTGCTTACGTTGATTCGTGTGTAATTTGCATGAAGGAATTTTTTTCATTACTGTAATTTATGTGAATCGTGGTTACTTTTCATTAGTGTAAATTGTGGGAATGAACTTTAAATTTTATTAGCTTTAGGTGTGTTTATGTTGATTCGTGTGTAAGTTGTGGCAATCAATGTCAACTTTAATTAGTCTAAATTGTGGGAATGAATATAATCTTTTTATCTGTTTTTACCGTTTTTGCGTGGGTTCATGTGTAAATTGTGGGGATGAAGGTTATTTTTCATTACTGCAAATTGCGGGAATGAATGTTTCTTTTCATTAGTGCAAATTGTGGGACTGAATATTATCTTTTTTATCTGTTTTTACCGTTTTTCCGTGGATTTATGTGTAAATTATGGGGATGAAGGTTATTTTTCATTACTGCAAATTGTGGGAATCAATCCTCTATTATTGTTATGTTATAGCTGTTCTTACGTTGATTCGTGTGTAAATAGTGGGAAGGAATTTTTTTTCATTACTGTCATTTATGTGAATCATGGTTACTTTTCATTAGTGTAAATTGTGGGAAAGAATGCTATATACTTTTTAGCTCTTCTTACGTGGAATAATATGTAAATTGTGGGAATCAATGTCATTTCTCAACAGTCTAAATTGTGGGAATAAATGTCACCTTTCATTAGTGTAAATTGTGGGAATGAAAGTTGTTTTTCATTAGTGTATATTGTGGGAATGAATATTATCTTTTTTATCTGTTTTTACCGTTTTTGCGTGGATTCATGTGTAAATTGTGGGATTAATCTTTTTTTTATTACTGTAAATAGTGGGAAAGAATGTCACTTTCCTTTAGTGCAAATTGTGGGAAAGAACGTTAAATTTTTATCTGTTTTTGCCGTTTTTGTGTGGATTGGTGTGAAAATTGTGGGAATGAATTTTTTTCAATACTTTAATGTGTGGGAATCAATGTTACTTTTCATTAGTGTAATTTGTGGGAAAGAATGCTATTTTTTTAGCTCTTTTTACGTGGAATGATATGTAAATTGTCGGAATGAATGTCACCTTTCATTAGTGTAAATTGGGGGAATGAAGGTTATTTTTCATTAGTGTAAATTGTGGGAATGAATATTATCCTTTTTATCTGTTTTTACCGTTTTTGCGTGGATTCATGTGTAAATTGTGGGGATGAAGGTTATTTTTCATTACTGCAAATTGCGGGAATGAATCCTCTATTATTGTTTAGTTTTAGCTGTTCTTACGTTGATTCATGTGTAAATTGTGGGAAGGAATTTTTTTCATTACTGTAATTTATGTGAATTATGGTTACTTTTCATTAGTGGAAATTGTGGGAAAGAATGCTATATACTTTTTAGCTGTTTTTACGTGGAATAATGTGTAAATTGTGGGAATCAATGTCACTTCTCAACAGTCTAAATTGTGGGAATGAATGTCACCCTTCAGCAGTCGAAACTGTGGGAATGAATGTCACTTTTCATTAGTGAAAATTGTGGGAATGAATATGATCTTGTTTATCTCTTTTTACCGTTTTTGCGTGGATTCATGTGTAAATTGTGGGGATAAAGGTTATTTTTCATTACTGCAAATTGTGGGAATGAATGCTCTATAATTGATTAGCTTTAGCTGTTCTTACGTTGATTCGTGTATAAATTGCATGAAGGAATTTTTGTTCATTACTGTAATTTATGTGAATTATGGTTACTTTTCATTAGTGGAAATTATGGGAATGAATGTTTCTTTTGATTAGTGCAAATTGTGGGAATGAATATTATCTTTTTTATCTGTTTTTACCGTTTTTGCGGGGATTCATGTGTAAATTGTGGGGACGAAGGTTATTTTTCATTGCTGCAAATTGTGGGAATGAATGTTTCTTTTCATTAGTGCAAATTGTGGGAATGAATATTATCTTTTTTATCTCTTTTTACCGTTTTTGAGTGGATCCATGTGTAAATTGTGGGAAGGAATTTTTTCATTACTGTTATTTATGTCAATCATTGTTACTATTCATTAGTGTAAATTGAGGGAATGAACTTTAAATTTTTATTAGTTTTAAGTGTATTTATGTTGATTCGTGTGTAAGTTGTGGCAATCAATGTCAACTTTCATCAGTGTAAATTGTGGGAATGAATGTCACTTTTCATTAGTGTAAATTGTGGGAATGAATATTATCTTCTTTATCTCTTTTTACCGTCTTTGCGTGGATTCATGTGTAAATTGTGGGGATGAAGGTTATTTTTCATTACTGCAAATTGTGGGAATGAATGCTCTATAATTGATTAGCTTTAGCTGTTTTTAGCGTTCATTCGGGTGGAAATTGTGGGAATGAATTTTATTTCATTACTGTAATTTGTGGAAGTGAATGTTTCTTTTCATTAGTGCAAATTGTGGGAATAAATGTCATATTTTTATTAGTTTCGGGTGTATTTATGTTGATTCATGTGTAAGTTGTGGGAATCAATGTCAACTTTCGTCAGTCTAAATTGTGGGAATGAATGTCACTTTTCATTAGTGTAAATTGTTTGAATGAATATTATCTTTTTTATCTGTTTTTACCGTTTTTGCGTGGATTCATGTGCAAATTGTGCGGATGAAGGTTATTTTTCATTACTGCAAATTGCGGGAATGAATCCTCTATTATTGTTTATTTCAAGCTGTTCTTACGTGGATTCATGTGTAAATAGTGGCGATAAAGGTTATTTTTCATTACTGCAAATTGTGGGAATGAATGTTTCTTTTCATTAGTGCAAATTGTGGAAATGAATATTTTTTTTTTTATCTGTTTTTACCGTTTTTGCGTGGATTCATGTGTAAATTGTGAGGATGAAGGATATTTTTCATTACTGCAAATTGCGGGAATGAATCCTCTATTATTGTTTAGTTTTAGCTGTTCTTACGTTGATTCATGTGTAAATTGTGGAAGGAATTTTTTTTCATTACTGTAATTTATGTGAATTATGGTTACTTTTCATTAGTGGAAATTGTGGGAATGAATGTTTCTTTTGATTAGTGCAAATTGTGGGAATGAATATTATCTTTTTTTCTGTTTTTACCGTTTTTGCGGGGATTCATGTGTAAATTGTGGGGATGAAGGTTATTTTTCATTACTGCAAATTGTGGGAATGAATGTTTCTTTTGATTAGTGCAAATTGTGGGAATGAATATTATCTTTTTTATCTGTTTTTACCGTTTTTGCGGGGATTCATGTGTAAATTGTGGGGATGAAGGTTATTTTTCATTACTGCAAATTGCGGGAATGAATCCTCTATTATTGTTTAGTTTTAGCTGTTCTTACGTTGATTCATGTGTAAATTGTGGGAAGGAATTTTTTTTCATTACTGTAATTTATGTGAATTATGGTTACTTTTCATTAGTGGAAATTGTGGGAAAGAATGCTATATACTTTTTGGCTGTTTTTACGTGGAATAATGTGTAAATTGTGGGAATCAATGTCACTTCTCAACAGTCTAAATTGTGAGAATGAATGTCACCCTTCAGCAGTCGAAACTGTGGGAATGAATGTCACTTTTCATTAGTGAAAATTGTGGGAATGAATATGATCTTGTTTATCTCTTTTTACCGTTTTTGCGTGGATTTATGTGTAAATTGTGGGGATAAAGGTTATTTTTCATTACTGCAAATTGTGGGAATGAATGCTCTATAATTGATTAGCTTTAGCTGTTGTTACGTTGATTCGTGTATAAATTGCATGAAGGAATTTTTGTTCATTACTGTAATTTATGTGAATCATGGTTACTTTTCATTAGTGTAAATTGTGGGAATGAACTTTACATTTTTATTAGTTTTAGGTGTGTTTATGTTAATTCGTGTGTAAGTTGTGGCAATCAATGTCAACTTTAATTAGTCTAAATTGTGGGAATGAATGTCACCTTTCATTAGTGTAAATTGTTTGAATGAATATTATCTTCTTTTTCTGTTTTTACCGTTTTTGCGTGGATTCATGTGTAAATTGTGGGATTAATCTTTTTTTTATTACTGTAAATTGTGGGAATGAATGTCACTTTCCTTTAGTGCAAATTGTGGGAAAGAACGTTAAATTTTTATCTCTTTTTACCGTTTTTGAGTCGATCCATGTGTAAATTGTGGGGATGAAGTTTATTTTTCATTATTGCAAATTGTGGGAATGAATGCTCTATTATTGATTAGTTTTAGCTGTGCTTACGTTGATTCGTGTGTAAATTGCATGAAGGAATTTTTTTTCATTACTGTAATTTATGTGAATCATGGTTACTTTTCATTAGTGTAAATTGTGGGAATGAACTTTAAATTTTTATTAGCTTTAGGTGTGTTTATGTTGATTCGTGTGTAAGTTGTGGCAATCAATGTCAACTTTAATTAGTCTAAATTGTGGGAATGAATATAATCTTTTTTATCTGTTTTTACCGTTTTTGCGTGGGTTCATGTGTAAATTGTGGGGATGAAGGTTTTTTTTCATTACTGCAAATTGCGGGAATGAATGTTTCTTTTCATTAGTGCAAATTGTGGGACTGAATATTATCTTTTTTATCTGTTTTTACCGTTTTTCCGTGGATTTATGTGTAAATTATGGGGATGAAGGTTATTTTTCATTACTGCAAATTGTGGGAATCAATCCTCTATTATTGTTATGTTTTAGCTGTTCTTACGTTGATTCGTGTGTAAATTGTGGGAAGGAATTTTTTTTCATTACTGTCATTTATGTGAATCATGGTTACTTTTCATTAGTGTAAATTGTGGGAAAGAATGCTATATACTTTTTAGCTCTTCTTACGTGGAATAATATGTAAATTGTGGGAATCAATGTCATTTCTCAACAGTCTAAATTGTGGGAATAAATGTCACCTTTCATTAGAGTAAATTGTGGGAATGAAAGTTGTTTTTCATTAGTGTATATTGTGGGAATGAATATTATCTTTTTTATCTGTTTTTACCGTTTTTGCGTGGATTCATGTGTAAATTGTGGGATTAATCTTTTTTTTATTACTGTAAATAGTTGGAAAGAATGTCACTTTCCTTTAGTGCAAATTGTGGGAAGAACGTTAATTTTTATCTGTTTTTGCCGTTTTTGTGTGGATTGGTGTGTAAATTGTGGGATGAATTTTTTTCATTACTTTAATGTGTGGAATCAATGTTACTTTTCATTAGTGTAATTTGTGGGAAAGAATGCTATTTTTTTAGCTCTTTTTACGTGGATGATATGTAAATTGTCGGAATGAATGTCACCTTTTCATTAGTGTAAATTGGGGGAATGAAGGTTATTTTTCATTAGTGTAAATTGTGGGAATGAATATTATCTTTTTATCTGTTTTTACCGTTTTTGCGTGGATTCATGTGTAAATTGTGGGGATGAAGGTTATTTTTCATTACTGCAAATTGCGGGAATGAATCCTCTATTATTGTTTAGTTTTAGCTGTTCTTACGTTGATTCATGTGTAAATTGTGGGAAGGAATTTTTTTCATTACTGTAATTTATGTGAATTATGGTTACTTTTCATTAGTGGAAATTGTGGGAAGAATGTTTACTTTATTAGCTGTATTTACGTGGAATAATGTGTAATTGTGGTTTTACAGTTTTCTCACAGTTAAATTGTGGGATGAATGTCACCCTTCAGCAGTGAAACTGTGGGAATGAATGTCACTTTTCATTAGTGAAATTGTGGGAATGAATATGATCTTTTTATCTGTTTTTACCGTTTTTGCGTGGATTCATGTGTAAATTGTGGGGATAAAGGTTATTTTTCATTACTGCAAATTGTGGGAATGAATGCTCTATAATTGATTAGTTTAGCTGTTCTTACGTTGATTCGTGTATAAATTGCATGAAGGAATTTTTGTTCATTACTGTAATTTATGTGAATCATGGTTACTTTTCATTAGTGTAAATTGTGGGAATGAACTTTACATTTTTATTAGTTTTAGGTGTGTTTATGTTAATTCGTGTGTAAGTTGTGGCAATCAATGTCAACTTTAATTAGTCTAAATTGTGGGAATGAATGTCACTTTTAATTAGTGTAAATTGTTTGAATGAATATTATCTTCTTTTTCTGTTTTACCGTTTTTGCGTGGATTCATGTGTAAATTATGGGATTAATCTTTTTTTTATTACTGTAAATTGTGGGAATGAATGTCACTTTCCTTTAGTGCAAATTGTGGGAAAGAACGTTAAATTTTTATCTGTTTTTGCCGTTTTTGCGTGGATTGGTGTGTAAATTGTGGGAATGAATTTTTTTCATTACTTTAATGTATGGGAATCAATGTTACTTTTCATTAGTGTAATTTGTGGGAAAGAATGATATTTTTTTAGCTCTTTTTACGTGGAATAATATGTAAATTGTCGGAATGAATGTCACCTTTCATTAGTGTAAAATGTGGGAATGAAGGTTATTTTTCATTAGTGTAAATTGTGGGAATGAATATTATCTTTTTTATCTGTTTTTACGGTTTTTGCGTGGATTCATGTGTAAATTGTGGGGATGAAGGTTATTTTTCATTACTGCAAATTGCGGCAATGAATCCTATATTATTGTTTAGTTTTAGCTGTTCTTACGTTGATTCGTGTGTAAATTGTGGGAAGGAATTTTTTTTCATTACTGTAATTTATGTGAATCATGGTTACTTTTCATTAGTGTAAATTGTGGGAATGAACTTTACATTTTTATTAGTTTTAGGTGTGTTTATGTTGATTCGTGTGTAAGTTGTGGCAATCAATGTCAACTTTAATTAGTCTAAATTGTGGGAATGAATGTCACTTTTCATTAGTGTAAATTGTTTGAATGAATATTATCTTCTTTTTCTGTTTTTACCTTCTTTGCGTGGATTCATGTGTAAATTGTGGGGATGCAGGTTATTTTTCATTACTGCAATTTGCGGGAATGAATCCTCTATTATTGTTTAGTTTTAGCTGTTCTTACGTTGATTCGTGTGTAAATTGTGGGAAGGAATTTTTTTTCATTACTGTAATTTATGTGAATCATGGTTACTGTTCATTAGTGTAAATTGTGGGAAAGAATGCAATATACTTTTTAGCTCTTTTTACGTGGAATAATGTGTAAATTGTGGGAATCAATGTCATTTGTCAACAGTCTACATTGTGGGAATGAATGTCACCGTTCATCAGTCTAAATTGTGGGAATGAATGTCACTTTTCTTTAGTGTAAATTGTGGGAATGAATATTATCTTCTTTATCTCTTTTTACCGTCTTTGCGTGGATTCATGTGTAAATTGTGGGATTAATCTTTTTTTTATTACTGTAAATAGTGGGAAAGAATGTCACTTTCCTATAGTGCAAATTGTGGGAAAGAACGTTAAATTTTTATCTGTTTTTGCCGTTTTTGTGTGGATTGGTGTGTAAATTGTGGGAATGAATTTTTTTCATTACTTTAATGTGTGGGAATCAATGTTACTTTTCATTAGTGTCATTTGTGGGAATGAATATGATCTTGTTTATCTCTTTTTACCGTTTTTGCGTGGATTCATGTGTAAATTGTGGGGATAAAAGTTATTTTTCATTACTGCAAATTGTGGGAATGAATGCTCTATAATTGATTAGCTTTAGCTGTTCTTACGTTGATTCGTGTATAAATTGCATGAAGGAATTTTTGTTCATTACTGTAATTTATGTGAATCATGGTTACTTTTCATTAGTGTAAATTGTGGGAATGAACTTTACATTTTTATTAGTTTTAGGTGTGTTTATGTTGATTCGTGTGTAAGTTGTGGCAATCAATGTCAACTTTAATTAGTCTAAATTGTGGGAATGAATGTCACTTTTCATTAGTGTAAATTGTTTGAATGAATATTATCTTCTTTTTCTGTTTTTACCTTCTTTGCGTGGATTCATGTGTAAATTGTGGGGATGCAGGTTATTTTTCATTACTGCAATTTGCGGGAATGAATCCTCTATTATTGTTTAGTTTTAGCTGTTCTTACGTTGATTCGTGTGTAAATTGTGGGAAGGAATTTTTTTTCATTACTGTAATTTATGTGAATCATGGTTACTGTTCATTAGTGTAAATTGTGGGAAAGAATGCTATATACTTTTTAGCTCTTTTTACGTGGAATAATGTGTAAATTGTGGGAATCAATGTCATTTGTCAACAGTCTACATTGTGGGAATGAATGTCACCGTTCATCAGTCTAAATTGTGGGAATGAATGTCACTTTTCTTTAGTGTAAATTGTGGGAATGAATATTATCTTCTTTATCTCTTTTTACCGTCTTTGCGTGGATTCATGTGTAAATTGTGGGATTAATCTTTTTTTTATTACTGTAAATAGTGGGAAAGAATGTCACTTTCCTATAGTGCAAATTGTGGGAAAGAACGTTAAATTTTTATCTGTTTTTGCCGTTTTTGTGTGGATTGGTGTGTAAATTGTGGGAATGAATTTTTTTCATTACTTTAATGTGTGGGAATCAATGTTACTTTTCATTAGTGTCATTTGTGGGAAAGAATGCTATTTTTTTAGCTCTTTTTACGTGGAATAATATGTAAATTGTCGGAATGAATGTCACCTTTCATTAGTGTAAATTGTGGGAATGAAGGTTATTTTTCATTAGTGTAAATTGTGGGAATGAATATTATCCTTTTTATCTGTTTTTACCGTTTTTGCGTGGATTCATGTGTAAATTGTGGGGAGGAAGGTTATTTTTCATTACTGCAAATTGCGGGAATGAATCCTCTATTATTGTTTTGTTTTAGCTGTTCTTACGTTGATTCATGTGTAAATTGTGGGAAGGAATTATTTTTCATTACTGTAATTTATGTGAATTATGGTTACTTTTCATTAGTGGAAATTGTGGGAAAGAATGCTATATACTTTTTAGCTGTTTTTACGTGGAATAATGTGTAAATTGTGGGAATCAATGTCACTTCTCAACAGTCTAAATTGTGGGAATGAATGTCACCCTTCAGCAGTCGAAACTGTGGGAATGAATGTCACTTTTCATTAGTGAAAATTGTGGGAATGAATATGATCTTGTTTATCTCTTTTTACCGTTTTTGCGTGGATTCATGTGTAAATTGTGGGGATAAAGGTTATTTTTCATTACTGCAAATTGTGGGAATGAATGCTCTATAATTAATTAGCTTTAGCTGTTCTTACTTTGATTCGTGTATAAATTGCATGAAGGAATTTTTGTTCATTACTGTAATTTATGTGAATCATGGTTACTTTTCATTAGTGTAAATTGTGGGAATCAATGTCACTTCTCAACAGTCTAAATTGTGGGAATGAATGTCACCCTTCAGCAGTCGAAACTGTGGGAATGAATGTCACTTTTCATTAGTGAAAATTGTGGGAATGAATATGATCTTGTTTATCTCTTTTTACCGTTTTTGCGTGGATTCATGTGTAAATTGTGGGGATAAAGGTTATTTTTCATTACTGCAAATTGTGGGAATGAATGCTCTATAATTGATTAGCTTTAGCTGTTCTTACGTTGATTCGTGTATAAATTGCATGAAGGAATTTTTGTTCATTACTGTAATTTATGTGAATCATGGTTACTTTTCATTAGTGTAAATTGTGGGAATGAACTTTACATTTTTATTAGTTTTAGGTGTGTTTATGTTGATTCGTGTGTAAGTTGTGGCAATCAATGTCAACTTTAGTTAGTCTAAATTGTGGGAATGAATGTCACTTTTCATTAGTGTAAATTGTTTGAATGAATATTATCTTCTTTTCTGTTTTTACCGTTTTTGCGTGGATTCATGTGTAAATTGTGGGATTAATTTTTTTTTTCTTACTGTAAATTGTGGGAATGAATGTCACTTTCCTTTAGTGCAAATTGTGGGAAAGAACGTTAAATTTTTATCTGTTTTTGCCGTTTTTGCCTGGATTGGTGTGTAAATTGTGGGAATGAATTTTTTTCATTACTTTAATGTATGGGAATCAATGTTGCTTTTCATTAGTGTAATTTGTGGGAAAGAATGATATTTTTTTAGCTCTTTTTACGTGGAATAATATGTAAATTGTCGGAATGAATGTCACCTTTCATTAGTGTAAATTGTGGGAATGAAGGTTATTTTTCATTAGTGTAAATTGTGGGAATGAATATTATCTTTTTTATCTGTTTTTACGGTTTTTGCGTGGATTCATGTGTAAATTCTGGGGATGAAGGTTATTTTTCATTACTGCAAATCGCGGCAATGAATCCTCTATTATTGTTTAGTTTTAGCTGTTCTTACGTTGATTCGTGTGTAAATTGTGGGAAGGAATTTTTTTTCATTACTGTAATTTATGTGAATCATGGTTACTGTTCATTAGTGTAAATTGTGGGAAAGAAAGCTATATACTTTTTAGCTCTTTTTACGTGGAATAATGTGTAAATTGTGGGACTCAATGTCATTTGTCAACAGTCTAAATTGTGGGAATGAATGTCACCCTTCAGCAGTTGAAACTGTGGGAATGAATGTCACTTTTCATTAGTGAAAATTGTGGGAATGAATATGATCTTGTTTATCTCTTTTTATCGTTTTTGCGTGGATTCATGTGTAAATTGTGGGGATAAAGGTTATTTTTCATTACTGCAAATTGTGGGAATGAATGCTCTATAATTAATTAGCTTTAGCTGTTCTTACGTTGATTCGTGTATAAATTGCATGAAGGAATTTTTGTTCATTACTGTAATTTTTGTGAATCATGGTTACTTTTCATTAGTGTAAATTGTGGGAATGAACTTTACATTTTTATTAGTTTTAGGTGTGTTTATGTTGATTCGTGTGTAAGTTGTGGCAATCAATGTCAACTTTAATTAGTCTAAATTGTGGGAATGAATGTCACTTTTCATTAGTGTAAATTGTTTGAATGAATATTATCTTCTTTTTCTGTTTTTCCCGTTTTTGCGTGGATTCATGTGTAAATTGTGGGATTAATCTTTTTTTTATTACTGTAAATTGTGGGAATGAATGTTACTTTCCTTTAGTGCAAATGGTGGGAAAGAACGTTAAATTTTTATCTGTTTTTGCCGTTTTTGCGTGGATTGGTGTGTAAATTGTGGGAATGAATTTTTTTCATTACTTTAATGTATGGGAATCAATGTTACTTTTCATTAGTGTAATTTGTGGGAAAGAATGATATTTTTTTAGTTCTTTTTACGTTGAATAATATGTAAATTGTCGGAATGAATGTCACCTTTCATTAGTGTAAAATGTGGGAATGAAGGTTATTTTTCATTAGTGTAAATTGTGGGAATGAATATTATCTTTTTTATCTGTTTTTACGGATTTTGCGTGGATTCATGTGTAAATTGTGGGGATGAAGGTTATTTTTCATTACTGCAAATTGCGGCAATGAATCCTCTATTATTGTTTAGTTTTAGCTGTTCTTACGTTGATTCGTGTGTAAATTGTGGGAAAGAATGCTATATACTTTTTAGCTCTTTTTACGTGGAATAATGTGTAAATTGTGGGAATCAATGTCATTTCTCAACAGTCTAAATTGTGGGAATGAATGTCACCTTTCATTATTGTAAATTGTGGGAATGAATTTTTTTTCATTACTGTAATTTGTGGGAATGAATGTTTCTTTTCATTTTCAGTGTAAATTGTTGGAATGAATGTCACTTTTCATTAGTGCAAATTGTGGGAATGAATATTATCTTTTTTATCTGTTTTTACCGTTTTTGCTGGGATTCATGTGTAAATTGTGGGGATGAAGGTTATTTTTCATTACTGCAAATTGCGGGAATGAATCCTCTATTATTGTTTAGTTTTAGCTGTTCTTACGTTGATTCGTGTGTAAATTGTTGGAAAGAATGCTATATACTTTTTAGCTTTTTTTACGTGGAATAATGTGTACATTGTGGGAATCAATGTCATTTCTCAACAGTCTAAATTGTGGGAATGAATGTCACCTTTCATTAGTGTAAATTGTGGGAATGAAGGTTATTTTTCATTGGTGTAAATTTTGGGAATGAATATTATCTTTTTTATCTGCCTTTACCGTTTTTGCGTGGATTCATATGTAAATTGTGGGGATGAAGGTTATTTTTCATTACTGCAAATTGCGGGAATGAATCCTCTATTATTGTTTAGTTTTAGCTGTTCTTACGTGGATTCATGTGTAAATAGTGGCGATAAAGGTTATTTGTCATTACTGCAATTTGTGGGAATGAATGTTTCTTTTCATTAGTGCAAATTGTGGGAATGAATATTATATTTTTTATCTGTTTTTACCGTTTTTGCGTGGATTCATGTGTAAATTGTGGGGATGAAGGATATTTTTCATTACTGCAAATTGCGGGAATGAATCCTCTATTATTGTTTAGTTTTAGCTGTTCTTACGTTGATTCATGTGTAAATTGTGGAAGGAATTTTTTTTCATTACTGTAATTTATGTGAATTATGGTTACTTTTCATTAGTGGAAATTGTGGGAAAGAATGCTATATACTTTTTTGCTGTTTTTACGTGGAATAATGTGTAAATTGTGGGAATCAATGTCACTTCTCAACAGTCTAAATTGTGGGAATGAATGTCACCCTTCATCAGTCGAAACTGTGGGAATGAATGTCACTTTTCATTAGTGAAAATTGTGGGAATGAATATTATATTTTTTATCTGTTTTTGTCGTTTTTGCGTGGATTCGTGTGTAAATTGTGGGAATGAAGGTTATTTTTCATTACTGCAAATTGCGGGAATCAATCCTCTATTATTGTTTAGTTTTAGCTGTTCTTACGTTGATTCGTGTGTAAATTGTGGGAAGGAATTTTTTTTCATTACTGTCGTTTATTTGAATCATGATTACTTTTCATTAGTGTAAATTGTGGGAAAGAATGCTATATACTTTTTAGCTCTTTTTACGTGGAATAATGTGTAAATTGTGGGAATCAATGTCATTTTTCAACAGTCTAAATTGTGGGAATGAATGTCACCTTTCATTAGTGTAAATTGTGGGAATAAATGTCATATTTTTATTAGTTTTAGGTTTACTTATGTTGATTCGTGTGTACATTGTGGGAAGGAATGTTAATATGACTGAAAAAGTAACTAAAAGTGTTTTCACTATTTTTCACATGGATTAACGTAGATTCAGGTGTGAAATGTGGGAATGGGTGTAAATCTCGATCTAACAAAAATTGTGGGAATGAATGTTACTTTTCATTAGTGTAAATTGTGGGAAAGAATGTTATATACTTTTTAGCTCTTTTTACATGGAATAATGTGTAAATTGTGGGAATCAATGTCATTTCTCAACAGTCTAAATTTTGGGAATGAATGTTTCTATTCAATAGTGCAAATTGTGGGAATGAACTTTAAGTTTTTATTAGTTTTAGGTGTTTTTATGTTGATTCGTGTGTAAGTTGTGGGAATGGAGGTTTTTTTCATTACTGCAAATTGTGGGAATGAATGCTCTATTATTGATTAGCTTTAGCTGTTTTTAGCGTTGATTCGTGTGGAAATTGTGGGAATGAATTTTTGTTCATTACTGTAATTTGTGGGAATGAATGTTTCTTATCATTTTCAGTGTAAATTGTTGGAATGAATGTCACTTTTCATTAGTATAAATTGTGGGAATGAATATTATCTTCTTTGTCTGTTTTTACCGTTTTTGCGTGGATTCATGTGTAAATTGTGGGGATGAAGGTTATTTTTCATTACTGCAAATTATGGGAATGAATGTTTCTTTTGATTAGTGCAAACTGTGGGAATGAATATTATCTTTTTTATCTGTTTTTACCGTTTTTGCGGGGATTCATGTGTAAATTGTGGGGATGAAGGTTATTTTTCATTACTGCAAATTGCGGGAATGAATCCTCTATTATTGTTTAGTTTTAGCTGTTCTTACGTTGATTCGTGTGTAAATTGTGGGAAAGAATGCTATATACTTTTTAGCTCTTTTTACGTGGAATAATGTGTAAATTGTGGGAATCAATGTCATTTCTCAACAGTCTAAATTGTGGGAATGAATGTCACCTTTCATTAGTGTAAATTGTGGGAATGAAGGTTATTTCTCATTAGTGTAAATTTTGGGAATGAATATTATCTTTTTTATCTGCTTTTACCGTTTTTGCGTGGATTCATGTGTAAATTGTGAGGACGAAGGATATTTTTCATTACTGCAAATTGCGGGAAGAATCCTCTATTATTGTTTAGTTTTAGCTGTTCTTACGTTGATTCATGTGTAAATTGTGGAAGGAATTTTTTTTCATTACTGTAATTTATGTGAATTATGGTTACTTTTCATTAGTGGAAATTGTGGGAATGAATGTTTCTTTTGATTAGTGCAAATTGTGTGAATGAATATTATCTTTTTTATCTGTTTTTACCGTTTTTGCGGGGATTCATGTGTAAATTGTGGGGATATTAATAATAATAATAATAATAATAAGTTTTACTCACAGCTACTATTGCTTCAAAGTATTGATAGCAATTTGCACAGCTGTGGACAAATTTTGTAATAATGAATTTTTAAATACCTAGTGTGCTTAATTCTGATGATTTTTATCACATTATCTATTAATTGAGGTTATTGTAAAAGTTGCACAAGTTTGTTGTCATTAAAAACGATTTTAGTTTACTTTTGAAGTCCTCTTTTTGTTCTATCAATCTTATATTCTCAGGCAAGCTATTCCAGATTTTCGTTCCTGCTCTTGAAAAAGCTCTTTCTCCATACTGTGTTTTACAGCTGTTTATTTTCAGGAATGAAGGCTATTTTTCATTACTGCAAATTGCGGGAATGAATCCTCTATTATTGTTTAGTTTTAGCTGTTCTTACGTTGATTCATGTGTAAATTGTGGAGAGAATTTTTTTTCATTACTGTAATTTATGTGAATTATGGTTACTTTTCATTAGTGGAAATTGTGGGAAAGAATGCTATATACTTTTTACCGTTTTTGCGTGGATTCATGTGTAAATTGTGGGGATGAAGGTTGTTTTTCATTACTGCAAAGTGTGGGAATGAATGTTTCTTTTGATTAGTGCAAATTGTGGGAATGAATATTATCTTTTTTATCTGTTTTTACCGTTTTTGCGGGGATTCATGTGTAAATTGTGGGGATGAAGGTTATTTTTCATTACTGCAAATTGCGGGAATGAATCCTCTATTATTGTTTATTTCAAGCTGGTCTTACGTGGATTCATGTGTAAATAGTGGCGATAAAGGTTATTTTTCATTACTGCAAATTGTGGGAATGAATGTTTCTTTTCATTAGTGCAAATTGTGGGAATGAATATTATATTTTTTATCTGTTTTTACCGTTTTTGCGTGGATTCATGTGTAAATTGTGAGGATGAAGGATATTTTTCATTACTGCAAATTGCGGGAATGAATCCTCTATTATTGTTTAGTTTTAGCTGTTCTTACGTTGATTCATGTGTAAATTGTGGAAGGAATTTTTTTTCATTACTGTAATTTATGTGAATTATGGTTACTTTTCATTAGTGGAAATTGTGGGAATGAATGTTTCTTTTGATTAGTGCAAATTGTGGGAATGAATATTATCTTTTTTATCTGTTTTTACCGTTCTTGCGGGGATTCATGTGTAAATTGTGGGGACGAAGGTTATTTTTCATTACTGCAAATTGTGGGAATGAATGTTCCTTTTGATTAGTGCAAATTGTGGGAATGAATATTATCTTTTTTATCTGTTTTTACCGTTTTTGCGGGGATTCATGTGTAAATTGTGGGGATGAAGGTTATTTTTCATTACTGCAAATTGCGGGAATGAATCCTCTATTATTGTTTAGTTTTAGCTGCTCTTACGTTGATTCATGTGTAAATTGTGGAAAGAATTTTTTTTCATTACTGTAATTTATGTGAATTATGGTTACTTTTCATTAGTGGAAATTGTGGGAATGAATGTTTCTTTTGATTAGTGCAAATTGTGGGAATGAATATTATCTTTTTTATCTGTTTTTACCGTTTTTGCGGGGATTCATGTGTAAATTGTGGGGACGAAGGTTATTTTTCATTACTGCAAATTGTGGGAATGAATGTTTCTTTTGATTAGTGCAAATTGTGGGAATGAATATTATCTTTTTTATTTGTTTTTACCGTTTTTGCGTGGATTCATGTGTAAATTGTGGGGATGAAGGTTATTTTTCATTACTGCAAATTGTGGGAATGAATGTTTCTTTTGATTAGTGCAAATTGTGGGAATGAATATTATCTTTTTTATCTGTTTTTACCGTTTTTGCGGGGATTCATGTGTAAATTGTGGGGATGAAGGTTATTTTTCATTACTGCAAATTGCGGGATTGAATCCTCTATTATTGTTTATTTCAAGCTGTTCTTACGTGGATTCATGTGTAAATAGTGGCGATAAAGGTTATTTTTCATTACTGCAAATTGTGGGAATGAATGTTTCTTTTCAGTAGAGCAAATTGTGGGAATGAATATTATATTTTTTATCTGTTTTTACCGTTTTTGCGTGGATTCATGTGTAAATTGTGAGGATGAAGGATATTTTTCATTAATGCAAATTGCGGGAATGAATCCTCTATTATTGTTTAGTTTTAGCTGTTCTTACGTTGATTCATGTGTAAATTGTGGAAGGAATTTTTTTTCATTACTGTAATTTATGTGAATTATGGTTACTTTTCATTAGTGGAAATTGTGGGAATGAATGTTTCTTTTGATTAGTGCAAATTGTGGGAATGAATATTATCTTTTTTATCTGTTTTTACCGTTCTTGCGGGGATTCATGTGTAAATTGTGGGGATAAAAATAATAATAATAATAATAATAATAAGTTTTACTCACAGCTACTATTGCTTCAAAGTATTGATAGCAATTTGCACAGCTGTGGACAAATTTTGTAATAATGAATTTTTAAATACCTAGTGTGCTTAATTCTGATGATTTTTATCACATTATCTATTAATTGAGGTTATTGTAAAAGTTGCACAAGTTTGTTGTCATTAAAAACGATTTTAGTTTACTTTGAAGTCCTCTTTTTGTTCTATCAATCTTATATTCTCAGGCAAGCTATTCCAGATTTTCGTTCCTGCTCTTGAAAAAGCTCTTTCTCCATACTGTGTTTTACAGCTGTTTATTTTCAGGAATGAAGGTTATTTTTCATTACTGCAAATTGTGGGAATGAATCCTCTATTATTGTTTAGTTTTAGCTGTTCTTACGTTGATTCATGTGTAAATTGTGGAGAGAATTTTTTTTCATTACTGTAATTTATGTGAATTATGGTTACTTTTCATTAGTGGAAATTGTGGGAAAGAATGCTATATACTTTTTACCGTTTTTGCGTGGATTCATGTGTAAATTGTGGGGATGAAGGTTGTTTTTCATTACTGCAAAGTGTGGGAATGAATGTTTCTTTTGATTAGTGCAAATTGTGGGAATGAATATTATCTTTTTTATCTGTTTTTACCGTTTTTGCGGGGATTCATGTGTAAATTGTGGGGATGAAGGTTATTTTTCATTACTGCAAATTGCGGGAATGAATCCTCTATTATTGTTTATTTCAAGCTGGTCTTACGTGGATTCATGTGTAAATAGTGGCGATAAAGGTTATTTTTCATTACTGCAAATTGTGGGAATGAATGTTTCTTTTCATTAGTGCAAATTGTGGGAATGAATATTATATTTTTTATCTGTTTTTACCGTTTTTGCGTGGATTCATGTGTAAATTGTGAGGATGAAGGATATTTTTCATTACTGCAAATTGCGGGAATGAATCCTCTATTATTGTTTAGTTTTAGCTGTTCTTACGTTGATTCATGTGTAAATTGTGGAAGGAATTTTTTTTCATTACTGTAATTTATGTGAATTATGGTTACTTTTCATTAGTGGAAATTGTGGGAATGAATGTTTCTTTTGATTAGTGCAAATTGTGGGAATGAATATTATCTTTTTTATCTGTTTTTACCGTTCTTGCGGGGATTCATGTGTAAATTGTGGGGACGAAGGTTATTTTTCATTACTGCAAATTGTGGGAATGAATGTTCCTTTTGATTAGTGCAAATTGTGGGAATGAATATTATCTTTTTTATCTGTTTTTACCGTTTTTGCGGGGATTCATGTGTAAATTGTGGGGATGAAGGTTATTTTTCATTACTGCAAATTGCGGGAATGAATCCTCTATTATTGTTTAGTTTTAGCTGCTCTTACGTTGATTCATGTGTAAATTGTGGAAAGAATTTTTTTTCATTACTGTAATTTATGTGAATTATGGTTACTTTTCATTAGTGGAAATTGTGGGAATGAATGTTTCTTTTGATTAGTGCAAATTGTGGGAATGAATATTATCTTTTTTATCTGTTTTTACCGTTTTTGCGGGGATTCATGTGTAAATTGTGGGGACGAAGGTTATTTTTCATTACTGCAAATTGTGGGAATGAATGTTTCTTTTGATTAGTGCAAATTGTGGGAATGAATATTATCTTTTTTATTTGTTTTTACCGTTTTTGCGTGGATTCATGTGTAAATTGTGGGGATGAAGGTTATTTTTCATTACTGCAAATTGTGGGAATGAATGTTTCTTTTGATTAGTGCAAATTGTGGGAATGAATATTATCTTTTTTATCTGTTTTTACCGTTTTTGCGGGGATTCATGTGTAAATTGTGGGGATGAAGGTTATTTTTCATTACTGCAAATTGCGGGATTGAATCCTCTATTATTGTTTATTTCAAGCTGTTCTTACGTGGATTCATGTGTAAATAGTGGCGATAAAGGTTATTTTTCATTATTGCAAATTGTGGGAATGAATGTTCCTTTTCAGTAGAGCAAATTGTGGGAATGAATATTATATTTTTTATCTGTTTTTACCGTTTTTGCGTGGATTCATGTGTAAATTGTGAGGATGAAGGATATTTTTCATTACTGCAAATTGCGGGAATGAATCCTCTATTATTGTTTAGTTTTAGCTGTTCTTACGTTGATTCATGTGTAAATTGTGGAAGGAATTTTTTTTCATTACTGTAATTTATGTGAATTATGGTTACTTTTCATTAGTGGAAATTGTGGGAATGAATGTTTCTTTTGATTAGTGCAAATTGTGGGAATGAATATTATCTTTTTTATCTGTTTTTACCGTTCTTGCGGGGATTCATGTGTAAATTGTGGGGACGAAGGTTATTTTTCATTACTGCAAATTGTGGGAATGAATGTTTCTTTTGATTAGTGCAAATTGTGGGAATGAATATTATCTTTTTTATCTGTTTTTACCGTTTTTGCGGGGATTCATGTGTAAATTGTGGGGATGAAGGTTATTTTTCATTACTGCAAATTGCGGGAATGAATCCTCTATTATTGTTTAGTTTTAGCTGTTCTTACGTTGATTCATGTGTAAATTGAGGAAAGAATTTTTTTTCATTACTGTAATTTATGTGAATTATGGTTACTTTTCATTAGTGGAAATTGTGGGAATGAATGTTTCTTTTGATTAGTGCAAATTGTGGGAATGAATATATTATCTTTTTTATCTGTTTTTACCGTTTTTGCGGGGATTCATGTGTAAATTGTGGGGACGAAGGTTATTTTTCATTACTGCAAATTGTGGGAATGAATGTTTCTTTTGATTAGTGCAAATTGTGGGAATGAATATTATCTTTTTTATTTGTTTTTACCGTTTTTGCGTGGATTCATGTGTAAATTGTGGGGATGAAGGTTATTTTTCATTACTGCAAATTGTGGGAATGACTGTTTCTTTTGATTAGTGCAATTTGTGGGAATGAATATTATCTTGTTTATCTGTTTTTACCCTTTTTGCGGGGATTCATGTGTAAATTGTGGGGATGAAGGTTATTTTTCATTACTGCAAATTGCGGGAATGAATCCTCTATTATTGTTTATTTCAAGCTGTTCTTACGTGGATTCATGTGTAAATAGTGGCGATAAAGGTTATTTTTCATTACTGCAAATTGTGGGAATGAATGTTTCTTTTCATTAGTGCAAATTGTGGAAATGAATATTATATTTTTTATCTGTTTTTACCGTTTTTGCGTGGATTCATGTGTAAATTGTGAGGATGAAGGATATTTTTCATTACTGCAAATTTCGGGAATGAATCCTCTATTATTGTTTAGTTTTAGCTGTTCTTACGTTGATTCATGTGTAAATTGTGGAAGGAATTTTTTTTCATTACTGTAATTTATGTGAATTATGGTTACTTTTCATTAGTGGAAATTGTGGGAATGAATGTTTCTTTTGATTAGTGCAAATTGTGGGAATGAATATTATCTTTTTTTTCTGTTTTTACCGTTGTTGCGGGGATTCATGTGTAAATTGTGGGGATGAAGGTTATTTTTCATTACTGCAAATTGTGGGAATGAATGTTTCTTTTGATTAGTGCAAATTGTGGGAATGAATATTATCTTTTTTATCTGTTTTTACCGTTTTTGCGGGGATTCATGTGTAAATTGTGGGGATGAAGGCTATTTTTCATTACTGCAAACTGCGGGAATGAATCCTCTATTATTGTTTAGTTTTAGCTGTTCTTACGTTGATTCATGTGTAAATTGTGGAAAGAATTTTTTTTCATTACTGTAATTTATGTGAATTATGGTTACTTTTCATTAGTGGAAATTGTGGGAAAGAATGCTATATACTTTTTACCGTTTTTGCGTGGATTCATGTGTAAATTGTGGGGATGAAGGTTGTTTTTCATTACTGCAAAGTGTGGGAATGAATGTTTCTTTTGATTAGTGCAAATTGTGGGAATGAATATTATCTTTTTTATCTGTTTTTACCGTTTTTGCGGGGATTCATGTGTAAATTGTGGGGATGAAGGTTATTTTTCATTACTGCAAATTGCGGGAATGAATCCTCTATTATTGTTTATTTCAAGCTGGTCTTACGTGGATTCATGTGTAAATAGTGGCGATAAAGGTTATTTTTCATTACTGCAAATTGTGGGAATGAATGTTCCTTTTCATTAGTGCAAATTGTGGGAATGAATATTATATTTTTTATCTGTTTTTACCGTTTTTGCGTGGATTCATGTGTAAATTGTGAGGATGAAGGATATTTTTCATTACTGCAAATTGCGGGAATGAATCCTCTATTATTGTTTAGTTTTAGCTGTTCTTACGTTGATTCATGTGTAAATTGTGGAAGGAATTTTTTTTCATTACTGTAATTTATGTGAATTATGGTTACTTTTCATTAGTGGAAATTGTGGGAATGAATGTTTCTTTTGATTAGTGCAAATTGTGGGAATGAATATTATCTTTTTTATCTGTTTTTACCGTTCTTGCGGGGATTCATGTGTAAATTGTGGGGACGAAGGTTATTTTTCATTACTGCAAATTGTGGGAATGAATGTTCCTTTTGATTAGTGCAAATTGTGGGAATGAATATTATCTTTTTTATCTGTTTTTACCGTTTTTGCGGGGATTCATGTGTAAATTGTGGGGATGAAGGTTATTTTTCATTACTGCAAATTGCGGGAATGAATCCTCTATTATTGTTTAGTTTTAGCTGCTCTTACGTTGATTCATGTGTAAATTGTGGAAAGAATTTTTTTTCATTACTGTAATTTATGTGAATTATGGTTACTTTTCATTAGTGGAAATTGTGGGAATGAATGTTTCTTTTGATTAGTGCAAATTGTGGGAATGAATATTATCTTTTTTATCTGTTTTTACCGTTTTTGCGGGGATTCATGTGTAAATTGTGGGGACGAAGGTTATTTTTCATTACTGCAAATTGTGGGAATGAATGTTTCTTTTGATTAGTGCAAATTGTGGGAATGAATATTATCTTTTTTATTTGTTTTTACCGTTTTTGCGTGGATTCATGTGTAAATTGTGGGGATGAAGGTTATTTTTCATTACTGCAAATTGTGGGAATGAATGTTTCTTTTGATTAGTGCAAATTGTGGGAATGAATATTATCTTTTTTATCTGTTTTTACCGTTTTTGCGGGGATTCATGTGTAAATTGTGGGGATGAAGGTTATTTTTCATTACTGCAAATTGCGGGATTGAATCCTCTATTATTGTTTATTTCAAGCTGTTCTTACGTGGATTCATGTGTAAATAGTGGCGATAAAGGTTATTTTTCATTACTGCAAATTGTGGGAATGAATGTTCCTTTTCAGTAGAGCAAATTGTGGGAATGAATATTATATTTTTTATCTGTTTTTACCGTTTTTGCGTGGATTCATGTGTAAATTGTGAGGATGAAGGATATTTTTCATTACTGCAAATTGCGGGAATGAATCCTCTATTATTGTTTAGTTTTAGCTGTTCTTACGTTGATTCATGTGTAAATTGTGGAAGGATTTTTTTTTCATTACTGTAATTTATGTGAATTATGGTTACTTTTCATTAGTGGAAATTGTGGGAATGAATGTTTCTTTTGATTAGTGCAAATTGTGGGAATGAATATTATCTTTTTTTTCTGTTTTTACCGTTGTTGCGGGGATTCATGTGTAAATTGTGGGGATGAAGGTTATTTTTCATTACTGCAAATTGTGGGAATGAATGTTTCTTTTGATTAGTGCAAATTGTGGGAATGAATATTATCTTTTTTATCTGTTTTTACCGTTTTTGCGGGGATTCATGTGTAAATTGTGGGGATGAAGGTTATTTTTCATTACTGCAAACTGCGGGAATGAATCCTCTATTATTGTTTAGTTTTAGCTGTTCTTACGTTGATTCATGTGTAAATTGTGGAAAGAATTTTTTTTCATTACTGTAATTTATGTGAATTATGGTTACTTTTCATTAGTGGAAATTGTGGGAATGAATGTTTCTTTTGATTAGTGCAAATTGTGGGAATGAATATTATCTTTTTTATCTGTTTTTACCGTTTTTGCGGGGATTCATGTGTAAATTGTGGGGACGAAGGTTATTTTTCATTACTGCAAATTGTGGGAATGAATGTTTCTTTTCATTAGTGCAAATTGTGGGAATGAATATTATATTTTTGATCTGTTTTTACCGTTTTTGCGTGGATTCATGTGTAAATTGTGAGGATGAAGGATATTTGTCATTACTGCAAATTGCGGGAATGAATCCTCTATTATTGTTTAGTTTTAGCTGTTCTTACGTTGATTCATGTGTAAATTGTGGAAAGAATTTTTTTTCATTACTGTAATTTATGTGAATTATGGTTACTTTTCATTAGTGGATATTGTGGGAATGAATGTTTCTTTTGATTAGTGCAAATTGTGGGAATGAATATTATCTTTTTTATCTGTTTTTACCGTTTTTGCGGGGATTCTTGTGTAAATTGTGGGGACAAAGGTTATTTTTCATTACTGCAAATTGTGGGAATGAATGTTTCTTTTGATTAGTGCAAATTGTGGGAATGAATATTATCTTTTTTATTTGTTTTTACCGTTTTTGCGTGGATTCATGTGTAAATTGTGAGGATGAAGGATATTTTTCATTACTGCAAATTGCGGGAATGAATCCTCTATTATTGTTTAGTTTTAGCTGTTCTTACGTTGATTCATGTGTAAATTGTGGAAGGAATTTTTTTTCATTACTGTAATTTATGTGAATTATGGTTACTTTTCATTAGTGGAAATTGTGGGAATGAATGTTTCTTTTGATTAGTGCAAATTGTGGGAATGAATATTATCTTTTTTATCTGTTTTTACCGTTTTTGCGGGGATTCTTGTGTAAATTGTGGGGACAAAGGTTATTTTTCATTACTGCAAATTGTGGGAATGAATGTTTCTTTTGATTAGTGCAAATTGTGGGAATGAATATTATCTTTTTTATTTGTTTTTACCGTTTTTGCGTGGATTCATGTGTAAATTGTGAGGATGAAGGATATTTTTCATTACTGCAAATTGCGGGAATGAATCCTCTATTATTGTTTAGTTTTAGCTGTTCTTACGTTGATTCATGTGTAAATTGAGGAAAGAATTTTTTTTCATTACTGTAATTTATGTGAATTATGGTTACTTTTCATTAGTGGAAATTGTGGGAATGAATGTTTCTTTTGATTAGTGCAAATTGTGGGAATGAATATATTATCTTTTTTATCTGTTTTTACCGTTTTTGCGGGGATTCATGTGTAAATTGTGGGGACGAAGGTTATTTTTCATTACTGCAAATTGTGGGAATGAATGTTTCTTTTGATTAGTGCAAATTGTGGGAATGAATATTATCTTTTTTATTTGTTTTTACCGTTTTTGCGTGGATTCATGTGTAAATTGTGGGGATGAAGGTTATTTTTCATTACTGCAAACTGCGGGAATGAATCCTCTATTATTGTTTAGTTTTAGCTGTTCTTACGTTGATTCATGTGTAAATTGTGGAAAGAATTTTTTTTCATTACTGTAATTTATGTGAATTATGGTTACTTTTCATTAGTGGAAATTGTGGGAATGAATGTTTCTTTTGATTAGTGCAAATTGTGGGAATGAATATTATCTTTTTTATCTGTTTTTACCGTTTTTGCGGGGATTCATGTGTAAATTGTGGGGACGAAGGTTATTTTTCATTACTGCAAATTGTGGGAATGAATGTTTCTTTTCATTAGTGCAAATTGTGGGAATGAATATTATATTTTTGATCTGTTTTTACCGTTTTTGCGTGGATTCATGTGTAAATTGTGAGGATGAAGGATATTTGTCATTACTGCAAATTGCGGGAATGAATCCTCTATTATTGTTTAGTTTTAGCTGTTCTTACGTTGATTCATGTGTAAATTGTGGAAAGAATTTTTTTTCATTACTGTAATTTATGTGAATTATGGTTACTTTTCATTAGTGGATATTGTGGGAATGAATGTTTCTTTTGATTAGTGCAAATTGTGGGAATGAATATTATCTTTTTTATCTGTTTTTACCGTTTTTGCGGGGATTCTTGTGTAAATTGTGGGGACAAAGGTTATTTTTCATTACTGCAAATTGTGGGAATGAATGTTTCTTTTGATTAGTGCAAATTGTGGGAATGAATATTATCTTTTTTATTTGTTTTTACCGTTTTTGCGTGGATTCATGTGTAAATTGTGAGGATGAAGGATATTTTTCATTACTGCAAATTGCGGGAATGAATCCTCTATTATTGTTTAGTTTTAGCTGTTCTTACGTTGATTCATGTGTAAATTGTGGAAGGAATTTTTTTTCATTACTGTAATTTATGTGAATTATGGTTACTTTTCATTAGTGGAAATTGTGGGAATGAATGTTTCTTTTGATTAGTGCAAATTGTGGGAATGAATATTATCTTTTTTATCTGTTTTTACCGTTTTTGCGGGGATTCTTGTGTAAATTGTGGGGACAAAGGTTATTTTTCATTACTGCAAATTGTGGGAATGAATGTTTCTTTTGATTAGTGCAAATTGTGGGAATGAATATTATCTTTTTTATTTGTTTTTACCGTTTTTGCGTGGATTCATGTGTAAATTGTGGGGATGAAGGTTATTTTTCATTACTGCAAATTGTGGGAATGACTGTTTCTTTTGATTAGTGCAATTTGTGGGAATGAATATTATCTTTTTTATCTGTTTTTACCCTTTTTGCGGGGATTCATGTGTAAATTGTGGGGATGAAGGTTATTTTTCATTACTGCAAATTGCGGGAATGAATCCTCTATTATTGTTTATTTCAAGCTGTTCTTACGTGGATTCATGTGTAAATAGTGGCGATAAAGGTTATTTTTCATTACTGCAAATTGTGGGAATGAATGTTTCTTTTCATTAGTGCAAATTGTGGAAATGAATATTATATTTTTTATCTGTTTTTACCGTTTTTGCGTGGATTCATGTGTAAATTGTGAGGATGAAGGATATTTTTCATTACTGCAAATTGCGGGAATGAATCCTCTATTATTGTTTAGTTTTAGCTGTTCTTACGTTGATTCATGTGTAAATTGTGGAAGGAATTTTTTTTCATTACTGTAATTTATGTGAATTATGGTTACTTTTCATTAGTGGAAATTGTGGGAATGAATGTTTCTTTTGATTAGTGCAAATTGTGGGAATGAATATTATCTTTTTTTTCTGTTTTTACCGTTGTTGCGGGGATTCATGTGTAAATTGTGGGGATGAAGGTTATTTTTCATTACTGCAAATTGTGGGGATGAATGTTTCTTTTGATTAGTGCAAATTGTGGGAATGAATATTATCTTTTTTATCTGTTTTTACCCTTTTTGCGGGGATTCATGTGTAAATTGTGGGGATGAAGGTTATTTTTCATTACTGCAAATTGCGGGAATGAATCCTCTATTATTGTTTATTTCAAGCTGTTCTTACGTGGATTCATGTGTAAATAGTGGCGATAAAGGTTATTTTTCATTACTGCAAATTGTGGGAATGAATGTTTCTTTTCATTAGTGCAAATTGTGGAAATGAATATTATATTTTTTATCTGTTTTTACCGTTTTTGCGTGGATTCATGTGTAAATTGTGAGGATGAAGGATATTTTTCATTACTGCAAATTGCGGGAATGAATCCTCTATTATTGTTTAGTTTTAGCTGTTCTTACGTTGATTCATGTGTAAATTGTGGAAGGAATTTTTTTTCATTACTGTAATTTATGTGAATTATGGTTACTTTTCATTAGTGGAAATTGTGGGAATGAATGTTTCTTTTGATTAGTGCAAATTGTGGGAATGAATATTATCTTTTTTTTCTGTTTTTACCGTTGTTGCTGGGATTCATGTGTAAATTGTGGGGATGAAGGTTATTTTTCATTACTGCAAATTGTGGGGATGAATGTTTCTTTTGATTAGTGCAAATTGTGGGAATGAATATTATCTTTTTTATCTGTTTTTACCGTTTTTGCGGGATTCATGTGTAAATTGTGGGGATGAAGGTTATTTTTCATTACTGCAAACTGCGGGAATGAATCCTCTATTATTGTATAGTTTTAGCTGTTCTTACGTTGATTCATGTGTAAATTGTGGAAAGAATTTTTTTTCATTACTGTAATTTATGTGAATTATGGTTACTTTTCATTAGTGGAAATTGTGGGAATGAATGTTTCTTTTGATTAGTGCAAATTGTGGGAATGAATATTATCTTTTTTATCTGTTTTTACCGTTTTTGCGGGGATTCATGTGTAAATTGTGGGGACGAAGGTTATTTTTCATTACTGCAAATTGTGGGAATGAATGTTTCTTTTCATTAGTGCAAATTGTGGGAATGAATATTATATTTTTGATCTGTTTTTACCGTTTTTGCGTGGATTCATGTGTAAATTGTGAGGATGAAGGATATTTTTCATTACTGCAAATTGCGGGAATGAATCCTCTATTATTGTTTAGTTTTAGCTGTTCTTACGTTGATTCATGTGTAAATTGTGGAAAGAATTTTTTTTCATTACTGTAATTTATGTGAATTATGGTTACTTTTCATTAGTGGAAATTGTGGGAATGAATGTTTCTTTTGATTAGTGCAAATTGTGGGAATGAATATTATCTTTTTATCTGTTTTTACCGTTTTTGCGGGGATTCTTGTGTAAATTGTGGGGACAAAGGTTATTTTTCATTACTGCAAATTGTGGGAATGAATGTTTCTTTTGATTAGTGCAAATTGTGGGAATGAATATTATCTTTTTTATTTGTTTTTACCGTTTTTGCGTGGATTCATGTGTAAATTGTGAGGATGAAGGATATTTTTCATTACTGCAAATTGCGGGAATGAATCCTCTATTATTGTTTAGTTTTAGCTGTTCTTACGTTGATTCATGTGTAAATTGTGGAAGGAATTTTTTTTCATTACTGTAATTTATGTGAATTATGGTTACTTTTCATTAGTGGAAATTGTGGGAATGAATGTTTCTTTTGATTAGTGCAAATTGTGGGAATGAATATTATCTTTTTTTTCTGTTTTTACCGTTTTTGCGGGGATTCATGTGTAAATTGTGGGGATGAAGGTTATTTTTCATTACTGCAAATTGTGGGAATGAATGTTTCTTTTGATTAGTGCAAATTGTGGGAATGAATATTATCTTTTTTATCTGTTTTTACCGTTTTTGCGGGGATTCATGTGTAAATTGTGGGGATGAAGGTTATTTTTCATTACTGCAAATTGCGGGAATGAATTCTCTATTATTGTTTATTTCAAGCTGTTCTTACGTGGATTCATGTGTAAATAGTGGCGTTAAAGGTTATTTTTCATTACTGCAAATTGTGGGAATGAATGTTTCTTTTCATTAGTGCAAATTGTGGGAATGAATATTATATTTTTTATCTGTTTTTACCGTTTTTTGCGTGGATTCATGTGTAAATTGTGAGGATGAAGGATATTTTTCATTACTGCAAATTGCGGGAATAAATCCTCTATTATTGTTTAGTTTTAGCTGTTCTCACGTTGATTCATGTGTAAATTGTGGAAGAAATTTTTTTTCATTACTGTAATTTATGTGAATTATGGTTACTTTTCATTAGTGGAAATTGTGGGAATGAATGTTTCTTTTGATTAGTGCAAATTGTGGGAATGAATATTATCTTTTTTTTCTGTTTTTACCGTTTTTGCGGGGATTCATGTGTAAATTGTGGGGATGAAGGTTATTTTCATTACTGCAAATTGTGGGAATGAATGTTTCTTTTGATTAGTGCAAATTGTGGGAATGAATATTATCTTTTTTATCTGTTTTTACCGTTTTTGCGGGGATTCATGTGTAAATTGTGGGGATGAAGGTTATTTTTCATTACTGCAAATTGCGGGAATGAATCCTCTATTATTGTTTAGTTTTAGCTGTTCTTACGTTGATTCATGTGTAAATTGTGGAAAGAATTTTTTTTCATTACTGTAATTTATGTGAATTATGGTTACTTTTCATTAGTGGAAATTGTGGGAATGAATGTTTCTTTTGATTAGTGCAAATTGTGGGAATGAATATTATCTTTTTTATCTGTTTTTACCGTTTTGCGGGGATTCATGTGTAAATTGTGGGGACGAAGGTTATTTTTCATTACTGCAAATTGTGGGAATGAATGTTTCTTTTGATTAGTGCAAATTGTGGGAATGAATATTATCTTTTTTATTTGTTTTTACCGTTTTTGCGTGGATTCATGTGTAAATTGTGAGGATGAAGGATATTTTTCATTACTGCAAATTGCGGGAATGAATCCTCTATTATTGTTTAGTTTTAGCTGTTCTTACGTTGATTCATGTGTAAATTGTGGAAGGAATTTTTTTTCATTACTGTAATTTATGTAAATTATGGTTACTTTTCATTAGTGGAAATTGTGGGAATGAATGTTTCTTTTGATTAGTGCAAATTGTGGGAATGAATATTATCTTTTTTTTCTGTTTTTACCGTTTTTGCGGGGATTCATGTGTAAATTGTGGGGAAGAAGGTTATTTTTCATTACTGCAAATTGTGGGAATGAATGTTTCTTTGATTAGTGCAAATTGTGGGAATGAATATTATCTTTTTATCTGTTTTTACCGTTTTTGCGGGGATTCATGTGTAAATTGTGGGGATGAAGGTTATTTTTCATTACTGCAAATTGCGGGAATGAATCCTCTATTATTGTTTATTTCAAGCTGTTCTTACCTGGATTCATGTGTAAATAGTGGCGATAAAGGTTATTTTTCATTACTGCAAATTGTGGGAATGAATGTTTCTTTTCATTAGTGCAAATTGTGGGAATGAATATTATATTTTTTATCTGTTTTTACCGTTTTTGCGTGGATTCATGTGTAAATTGTGAGGATGAAGGATATTTTTTCATTACTGCAAATTGCGGGAATAAATCCTCTATTATTGTTTAGTTTTAGCTGTTCTCACGTTGATTCATGTGTAAATTGTGGAAGAAATTTTTTTTCATTACTGTAATTTATGTGAATTATGGTTACTTTTCATTAGTGGAAATTGTGGGAATGAATGTTTCTTTGATTAGTGCAAATTGTGGGAATGAATATTATCTTTTTTTTCTGTTTTTACTGTTTTTGCGGGGATTCATGTGTAAATTGTGGGGATGAAGGTTATTTTTCATTACTGCAAATTGTGGGAATGAATGTTTCTTTTGATTAGTGCAAATTGTGGGAATGAATATTATCTTTTTTATCTGTTTTTACCGTTTTTGCGGGGATTCATGTGTAAATTGTGGGGATGAAGGTTATTTTTCATTACTTCAAATTGCGGGAATGAATCCTCTATTATTGTTTAGTTTTAGCTGTTCTTACGTTGATTCATGTGTAAATTGTGGAAGGAATTTTTTTTCATTACTGTAATTTATGTGAATTATGGTTACTTTTCATTAGTGGAAATTGTGGGAAAGAATGCTATATACTTTTTAGCTGTTTTTACGTGGAATAATGTGTAAATTGTGGGAATCAATGTCACTTCTCAACAGTCTAAATTGTGGGAATGAATGTCACCCTTCATCAGTCGAAACTGTGGGAATGAATGTCACTTTCATTAGTGAAAATTGTGGGAATGAATATTATCTTTTTTATCTGTTTTTGTCGTTTTTGCGTGGATTCGTGTGTAAATTGTGGGAATGAATTTTTTTTCATTACTGTAATGTGTGGAAATAAATGTTACTGTTCATTAGTGTAATTTGTGGGAAAGAATGCTATATTTTTTCGCTCTTTGACGTTGAAAAATGTGTAAATTGTGGGAATCAATGTCAACTTTCATCAGTCTAAATTGTGGGAATGAATGTCATTTTTCATTAGTGTAAATTGTGGGAATGAATAATATCTTTTTTATCTCTTTTTACCGTTTTTGAGTGGATCCATGTGTAAATTGTGGGGATGAAGTTTATTTTTCATTATTGCAAATTGTGGGAATGAATGCTCTATTATTGATTAGTTTTAGCTGTGCTTACGTTGATTCGTGTGTAAATTGCATGAAGGAATTTTTTTTCATTACTGTAATTTATGTGAATCATGGTTACTTTTCATTAGTGTAAATTGTGGGAATGAACTTTAAATTTTTATTAGCTTTAGGTGTGTTTATGTTGATTCGTGTGTAAGTTGTGGCAATCAATGTCAACTTTAACTAATCTAAATTGTGGGAATGAATATAATATTTTTTATCTGTTTTTACCGTTTTTGCGTGGGTTCATGTGTAAATTGTGGGGATGAAGGTTATTTTTCATTACTGCAAATTGCGGGAATGAATGTTTCTTTTCATTAGTGCAAATTGTGGGACTGAATATTATCTTTTTATCTGTTTTTACCGTTTTTCCGTGGATTCATGTGTAAATTATGGAGATGAAGGTTATTTTTCATTACTGCAAATTGCGGGAATCAATCCTCTATTATTGTTTAGTTTTAGCTGTTCTTACGTTGATTCGTGTGTAAATTGTGGGAAGGAATTTTTTTTCATTACTGTCATTTATGTGAATCATGATTACCTTTCATTAGTGTAAATTGTGGGAAAGAATGCTATATACTTTTTAGCTGTTTTTACGTGGAATAATGTGTAAATTGTGGGAATCAATGTCATTTTTCAACAGTCTAATTGTGGGAATGAATGTCACCTTTCATTAGTGTAAATTGTGGGAATGAAGGTTGTTTTTTATTAGTGTAAATTGTGGGAATGAATATTATCTTTTTTTTCTGTTTTTACCGTTTTTGCGTGGATTCATGTGTAAATTGTGGATTAATCTTTTTTTTATTACTGTAAATAGTGGGAAAGAATGTCACTTTCCTTTAGTGCAAATTGTGGGAAAGAACGTTAAATTTTGATCTGTTTTTGCCGATTTTGTATGGATTGGTGTGTAAATTGTGGGAATGAATTTTTTTCATTACTTTAATGTGTGGGAATCAATGTTACTTTTCATTAGTGTAATTTGTGGGAAAGAATGCTATTTTTTTAGCTCTTTTACGTGGAATAATATGTAAATTGTCGGAATGAATGTCACCTTTCATTAATGTAAATTGGGGGAATGAATGCTCTATTATTGATTACATTAAAACCGAAAACTTCGGACTTAAAAATTTCGGACAAAATACTTCGGACAAGAAACTTTCGGACGCTTTTTCAAGAATTTCAGACAAAAAACTTTCGGACCAGAGAATTTTCGGACAAAGCTAAAATCGATCAAGTTTGATATCGTATTTAGTCTGGGTCTTGAAAAGGGTTCTCTGGCTCCAACTCAATGTTCAATGTAGGTATCATGGTCGTAAAATTTCTGCGACTGTGCAACCTGGTTTCGTGGGTGCATATGCGTGACGAGGAGACAGTACGGTGAAATGTTTTTGGCCCCTATGCCGCGCCATACCTTTTCTCATCATTTCAGGGTTGTTTCGCAAATAGTCGTACAGCCAAGTCAATCACTGTGCATGAAGAGGTTTCATAGTAAAAAGCTTTCGTGAAACTTCAATGGAATAGACTTCAATTCCACAATTGATATGGGCCCGACACTCTTGGCATACGACTCTTTAAACTTTGATTTTAGAAATTTTGTTGGCGACTATTGACAGTAGGCTCCAGTGACTGAAGATGATGTGTAAATTAGCTGGCACAAACATACTGACTCAGTAATTGTCTTCAATTAATTGAAATACTGCATCTGTTGTTTGCTACCTGAACACATTAAAGATAACCATGGCCCTTTGTTCCCTCGGGAGCTTCAATTCATCTCGTTCTTTGACACGAAGAGAAAAATCATTGAATTCAACAACTGAATCATTTTTATTCGTTGCTCCAATTGTTTGATGTGTATCAATTGTATTTCATCGAAGCCTTCTGGAAATCTGTCCTCTTGTGGAAGACAACGAATTGTGTTCCCCTCGTAGACCAGTTGCGTTGCCAAAACTCTCAGCTCAACGCTTAAAACCTTACGTTGCTCAACAATGTGCCCTTGGGCTTGATTGGCCTCTGATTGAAAATGATGAACATAAAGGACGGAAAAAACAAAATCCTGAAGATAAATGCTAAAGGCGCGAAATTATGAGTAGATGATTAATTTGATGAAAATTGACCATCTTTGTTTGTATTTCTGTGTCTTCCGAAAAATAAACTTTCGGTCAATAAAACTTTCGGACAGCAAGTAATTTCGGACAATTAAATTTTCGGACACAATTTTGTCCGAATGTTTGATCGTCCGAAAGTTTTCGGTTTTAATGTAGCTTTAGCTGTTTTTAACGTTGATTCGTGTGGAAATTGTGGGAATGAATTTTTTTTCATTACTGTAATTTGTGGGAATGAATGTTTCTTTTCATTAGTGCAAATTGTGGGATTAAATGTCATATTTTTATTAGTTTTAGGTTTACTTATGTTGATTCGTGTGTACGTTGTGGGAATGAATGTTAATATGACTGAAAAAAGTAACTAAAAGTGTTTTCACTATTTTTCAGATGGATTAACGTAGATTCACGTGTGAAATGTGGGAATGGGTGTAAATCTTGATCTGACAAAAATTGTGGGAATGAATGTTACTTTTCATTAGTGTAAATTGTGGGAAAGAATGTTATATACTTTTTAGCTCTTTTTACATGGAATAATGTGTAAATTGTGGAATCAATGTCATTTCTCAACAGTCTAAATTTTGGGAATGAATGTTTCTATTCAATAGTGCAAATTGTGGGAATGAACTTTAAGTTTTTATTAGTTTTAGGTGTTTTTATGTTGATTCGTGTGTAAGTTGTGGGAATGAAGGTTTTTTCCATTACTGCAAATTGTGGGAATGAATGCTCTATTATTGATTAGCTTTAGCTGTTTTTAGCGTTGATTCGTGTGGAAATTGTGGGAATGAATTTTTTTTCATTACTGTAATTTGTGAATGAATGTTTCTTATCATTTTCAGTGTAAATTGTTGGAATGAATGTCACTTTTCATTAGTATAAATTGTGGGAAAGAATGCTATATACTTTTTAGCTCTTTTTACGTGGAGTAATGTGTAAATTGTGGGAATCAATGTCATTTCTCAACAGTCTAAATAGTGGGAATGAATGTCACCTTTCATTAGTGGTAATTGTGGGAATGAATTTTTTTCGTTACTGTAATTTGTGGGAATGATGTTTCTTTTGATTAGTGCAAATTGTGGGAATGAATATTATCTTTTTTATCTGTTTTTACCGTTTTTGCGGGGATTCTTGTGTAAATTGTGGGGACAAAGGTTATTTTTCATTACTGCAGAATTGTGGGAATGAATGTTTTTCTTTTGATTAGTGCAAATTGTGGGAATGAATATTATCTTTTTTATTTGTTTTTACCGTTTTTGCGTGGATTCATGTGTAAATTGTGAGGATGAAGGATATTTTTCATTACTGCAAAATTGCGGGAATGAATCCTCTATTATTGTTTAGTTTTAGCTGTTCTTACGTTTGATTCATGTGTAAATTGTGGAAGGAATTTTTTTTCATTACTGTATTTATGTGAATTGGTTACTTTTCATTAGTGGAAATTGTGGGAATGAATGTTTCTTTTGATTAGTGCAAATTGTGGAATGAATTATCTTTTTTTTCTGTTTTTAACGTTTTTGCGGGGATTCATGTGTAAATTGTGGGGATGAAGGTTATTTTTCATTACTGCAAATTGTGGGAATGAATGTTTCTTTTGATTAGTGCAAATTGTGGGAATGAATATTATCTTTTTTATCTGTTTTTACCGTTTTTGCGGGGATTCATGTGTAAATTGTGGGGATGAAGGTTATTTTTCATTACTGCAATTGCGGGAATGAATTCTCTATTATTGTTTATTTCAAGCTGTTCTTACGTGGATTCATGTGTAAATAGTGGGATAAAGGTTATTTTTCATTACTGCAAATTGTGGGAATGAATGTTTCTTTTCATTAGTGCAAATTGTGGGAATGAATATTATATTTTTTATCTGTTTTTACCGTTTTTGCGTGGATTCATGTGTAAATTGTGAGGATGAAGGATATTTTTCATTACTGCAAATTGCGGGAATAAATCCTCTATTATTGTTTAGTTTAGCTGTTCTTACGTTGATTCATGTGTAAATTGTGGAAGAAATTTTTTTTCATTACTGTAATTTATGTGAATTATGGTTACTTTTCATTAGTGGAAATTGTGGGAATGAATGTTTCTTTTGATTAGTGCAAATTGTGGGAATGAATATTATCTTTTTTTTCTGTTTTTACCGTTTTTGCGGGGATTCATGTGTAAATTGTGGGGATGAAGGTTATTTTTCATTACTGCAAATTGCGGGAATGAATCCTCTATTATTGTTTAGTTTTAGCTGTTCTTACGTTGATTCATGTGTAATTGTGGAAAGAATTTTTTTTCCATTACTGTAATTTATGTGAATTATGGTTACTTTTCATTAGTGGAAATTGTGGGAATGAATGTTTCTTTTGATTAGTGCAAATTGTGGGAATGAATATTATCTTTTTTATCTGTTTTTTACCGTTTTTGCGGGGATTCATGTGTAAATTGTGGGACGAAGGTTATTTTTCATTACTGCAAATTGTGGGAATGAATGTTTCTTTTGATTAGTGCAAATTGTGGGAATGAATATTATCTTTTTTATTTGTTTTTACCGTTTTTTGCGTGGATTCATTTGTAAATTGTGAGGATGAAGGATATTTTTCATTACTGCAAATTGCGGGAATGAATCCTCTATTATTGTTTAGTTTTAGCTGTTCTTACGTTGATTCATGTGTAAATTGTGGAAGGAATTTTTTTTCATTACTGTAATTTATGTGAATTATGGTTACTTTTCATTAGTGGAAATTGTGGGAATGAATGTTTTTTTGATTAGTGCAAATTGTGGGAATGAATATTATCTTTTTTTTCTGTTTTTACCGTTTTTGCGGGGATTCATGTGTAAATTGTGGGGATGAAGGTTATTTTTCATTACTGCAAATTGTGGAATGAATGTTCTTTTGATTAGTGCAAATTGTGGGAAGATATTATCTTTTTTTATCTGTTTTTACCGTTTTTGCGGGGATTCATGTGTAAATTGTGGGATGAAGGTTATTTTTCATTACTGCAAATTGCGGGAAAGAATCCTCTATTATTGTTTATTTCAAGCTGTTTTACGTGGATTCATGTGTAAATAGTGGCGATAAAGGTTATTTTTCAATTACTGCAAATTGTGGGAATGAATGTTTCTTTTCATTAGTGCAAATTGTGGAATGAATATTATATTTTTTATCTGTTTTTACCGTTTTTGCGTGGATTCATGTGTAAATTGTGAGGATGAAGGATATTTTTCATTACTGCAAATTGCGGGAATAAATCCTCTATTATTGTTTAGTTTTAGCTGTTCTCAACGTTGATTCATGTGTAATTGTGGAAGAAATTTTTTTCATTACTGTAATTTATGTGAATTATGGTTACTTTTCATTAGTGCAAATTGTGGGAATGATGTTTCTTTTGATTAGTGCAAATTGTGGGAATGATATTATCTTTTTTTTCTGTTTTTACCGTTTTTGCGGGGATTCATGTGTAAATTGTGGGGATGAAGGTTATTTTTCATTACTGCAAATTGTGGGAATGATTGTTTCTTTTGATTAGTGCAAATTGTGGGAATGAATATTATCTTTTTTATCTGTTTTTACCGTTTTTGCGGGGATTCATGTGTAAATTGTGTGGATGAAGGTTATTTTTCATTACTGCAAATTGCGGGAATGAATCCTCTATTATTGTTTAGTTTTAGCTGTTCTTACGTTGATTCATGTGTAAATGTGGCGATAAAGGGTTATTTTTCATTACTGCAATTGTGGGAATGAATGTTTCTTTTCATTAGTGCAAATTGTGGGAATGAATATTATATTTTTTATCTGTTTTTACCGTTTTTGCGTGGATTCATGTGTAAATTGTGGGATGAAGGATTTTTTCATTACTGCAAATTGCGGGAATGAATCCTCTATTATTGTTTAGTTTTAGCTGTTCTTACGTTGATTCATGTGTAAATTGTGGAAGGAATTTTTTTTCATTACTGTAATTTATGTGAATTATGGTTACTTTTCATTAGTGGAAATTGTTGGAAAGAATGCTATATACTTTTTAGCTGTTTTTACGTGGAATAATGTGTAAATTGTGGGAATCAATGTCACTTTTCATTAGTGTAAATTGTGGGAATGAATAATATCTTCTTTGTCTGTTTTTACCGTTTTTGCGTGAATTCATTTGTAAATTGTGGGGATGAAGGTTATTTTCATTTCTGCAAATTGTGGGAATGAATGTTTCTTTTGATTAGTGCAAATTGTGGGAATGAATATTATAATTTTTATCTGTTTTTACCGTTTTTTGTGATTCATGTGTAAATTGTGAGGATGAAGGATATTTTTTCATTACTGCAAAATTGCGGGAATGAATCCTCTATTATTGTTTAGTTTTAGCTGTTCTTACGTTGATTCATGTGTAAATTGTGGAAGGAATTTTTTTTCATTACTGTAATTTATGTGAACTATGGTTACTTTTCATTAGTGGAAATTGTGGAATGAATGTTTCTTTGATTAGTGCAAATTGTGGGAATGAATATTATCTTTTATCTGTTTTTACCGTTTTTTGCGGGGATTCATGTGTAAATTGTGGGGATGAAGGTTTTTTCATTACTGCAAATTGCGGGAATGAATCCTCTATTATTGTTTAGTTTTAGCTGTTCTTACGTTGATTCGTGTGTAAATTGTGGGAAAGAATGCTATACTACTTTAGCTCTTTTTACGTGGAATAATGTGTAAATTGTGGGAATCAATGTCATTTCCCAACAGTCTAAATTGTGGGAATGAATGTCACCTTTCATTAGTGTAAATTGTGGGAATGAAGGTTATTTTTCATTAGTGTAAATTTTGGGAATGAATATTATCTTTTTTTATCTGCTTTTACGTTTTGCGTGGATTCATATGTAAATTGTGGGGATGAAGGCTATTTTTCATTACTGCAAATTGCGGGAATGAATCCTCTATTATTGTTTAGTTTTAGTTGTTCTTACGTGGATTCATGTGTAAATAGTGGCGATAAAGGTTATTTTTCATTACTGCAAATTGCTGGAATGAATGTTTCTTTTCATTAGTGCAAATTGTGGGAATGAATATTATATTTTTTATCTGTTTTTACCGTTTTTTGCGTGGATTCATGTGTAAATTGTGAGGATGAAGGATATTTTCATTACTGCAAATTGCGGGAATGAATCCTCTATTATTGTTTAGTTTTAGCTGTTCTTACGTTGATTCATGTGTAAATTGTGGAAGGAATTTTTTTTCATTACTGTAATTTATGTGAATTATGGTTACTTTTCATTAGTGAAATTGTGGGAAAGAATGCTATATACTTTTTAGCTGTTTTTACGTGAATAATGTGTAAATTGTGGGAATCAATGTCACTTCTCAACAGTCTAAATTGTGGGAATGAATGTCACCCTTCATCAGTCGAACTGTGGGAATGAATGTCACTTTCATTAGTGAAAATTGTGGGAATGAATATTATCTTTTTTATCTGTTTTTGTCGTTTTTGCGTGGATTCGTGTGTAAATTGTGGGAACGAATTTTTTTTCATTACTGTAATGTGTGGAATAAATGTTACTGTTCATTAGTGTAATTGTGGGAAAGAATGCTATATTTTTTCGCTCTTTTGACGTTGAAAAATGTGGAAATTGTGGGAATCAATGTCAACTTTCATCAGTCTAAATTGTGGGAATGAATGTCATTTTTCATTAGTGTAAATTGTGGGAATGAATAATATCTTTTTTCTCTTTTTACCGTTTTTGAGTGGATCCATGTGTAAATTGTGGGGATGAAGTTTATTTTTCATTATGCAAATTGTGGGAATGAATGCTCTATTATTGATTAGTTTTAGCTGTGCTTACGTTGATTCGTGTGTAAATTGCATGAAGGAATTTTTTTTCATTACTGTAATTTATGTGAATCATGGTTACTTTTCATTAGTGTAATTGTGGGAATGAACTTTAAATTTTTATTAGCTTTAGGTGTGTTTATGTTGATTCGTGTGTAAGTTGTGGCAATCAATGTCAACTTTAACTAGTCTAATTGTGGGAATGAATATAATATTTTTATCTGTTTTTACCGTTTTTGCGTGGGTTCATGTGTAAATTGTGGGGATGAAGGTTATTTTTCATTACTGCAAATTGCGGGAATGACAATGTTTAGCTTTTTCATGAAATAGTGGCGATATTATTTCATTACTGCAAATTGTGGGATGACATTAGAATATTACTGAATATTATCTTTTTATCTGTTTTTACCGTTTTTCCGTGGATTCATGTGTAAATTATGGAGATGAAGGTTATTTTTCATTACTGCAAATTGCGGGAATCAATCCTCTATTATTGTTTAGTTTTAGCTGTTCTTACGTTGATTCGTGTGTAAATTGTGGGAAGGAATTTTTTTCATTACTGTCATTTATGTGAATCATGATTACCTTTCATTAGTGTAAATTGTGGGAAAGAATGCTATATACTTTTTAGCTCTTTTTACGTGGAATAATGTGTAAATTGTGGGAATCAATGTCATTTTTCAACAGTCTAAATTGTGGGAATGAATGTCACCTTTCATTAGTGTAAATTGTGGGAATGAAGGTTGTTTTTTATTAGTGTAAATTGTGGGAATGAATATTATCTTTTTTTTCTGTTTTTACCGTTTTTGCGTGGATTCATGTGTAAATTGTGGGATTAATCTTTTTTTTATTACTGTAAATAGTGGGAAAGAATGTCACTTTCCTTTAGTGCAAATTGTGGGAAAGAACGTTAAATTTTGATCTGTTTTTGCCGATTTTGTATGGATTGGTGTGTAAATTGTGGGAATGAATTTTTTTCATTACTTTAATGTGTGGGAATCAATGTTACTTTTCATTAGTGTAATTTGTGGGAAAGAATGCTATTTTTTTAGCTCTTTTACGTGGAATATATGTAAATTGTCGGAATGAATGTCACCTTTCATTAATGTAAATTGGGGGAATGAATGCTCTATTATTGATTACATTAAAACCGAAAACTTTCGGACTTAAAAATTTCGGACAAAATACTTCGGACAAGAAACTTTCGGACGCTTTTTCAAGAATTTCAGACAAAAAACTTTCGGACCAGAGAAATTTTCGGACAAAGCTAAAATCGATCAAGTTTGATATCGTATTTAGTCTGGGTCTTGAAAAGGGTTCTCTGGCTCCAACTCAATGTTCAATGTAGGTATCATGGTCGTAAAATTTCTGCGACTGTGCAACCTGGTTTCGTGGGTGCATATGCGTGACGAGGAGACAGTACGGTGAAATGTTTTTGGCCCCTATGCCGCGCCATACCTTTTCTCATCATTTCAGGGTTGTTTCGCAAATAGTCGTACAGCCAAGTCAATCACTGTGCATGAAGAGGTTTCATAGTAAAAAGCTTTCGTGAAACTTCAATGGAATAGACTTCAATTCCACAATTGATATGGGCCCGACACTCTTGGCATACGACTCTTTAAACTTTGATTTTAGAAATTTTGTTGGCGGACTATTGACAGTAGGCTCCAGTGACTGAAGATGATGTGTAAATTAGCTGGCACAAACATACTGACTCAGTAATTGTCTTCAATTAATTGAAATACTGCATCTGTTGTTTGCTACCTGAACACATTAAAGATAACCATGGCCCTTTGTTCCCTCGGGAGCTTCAATTCATCTCGTTCTTTTGACACGAAGAGAAAAATCATTGAATTCAACAACTGAATCATTTTTATTCGTTGCTCCAATTGTTTGATGTGTATCAAATTGTATTTCATCGAAGCCTTCTGGAAATCTGTCCTCTTGTGGAAGACAACGAATTGTGTTCCCCTCGTAGACCAGTTGCGTTGCCAAAAACTCTCAGCTCAACGCTTAAAACCTTACGTTGCTCAAACAATGTGCCCCTTGGGCTTGATTGGCCTCTGATTGAAAATGATGAACATAAAGGACGGAAAAAACAAAAATCCTGAAGATAAATGCTAAAGGCGCGAAATTATGAGTAGATGATTAATTTTGATGAAAATTGACCATCTTTGTTTGTATTTCTGTGTCTTCCGAAAAAATAAACTTTCGGTCAATAAAACTTTCGGACAGCAAGTAATTTCGGACAATTAAATTTTCGGACACAATTTTGTCCGAATGTTTGATCGTCCGAAAGTTTTCGGTTTTAATGTAGCTTTAGCTGTTTTTAACGTTGATTCGTGTGGAAATTGTGGGAATGAATTTTTTTTCATTACTGTAATTTGTGGGAATGAATGTTTCTTTTCATTAGTGCAAATTGTGGGATTAAATGTCATATTTTTATTAGTTTTAGGTTTACTTATGTTGATTCGTGTGTACGTTGTGGGAATGAATGTTAATATGACTGAAAAAAGTAACTAAAAGTGTTTTCACTATTTTTCAGATGGATTAACGTAGATTCACGTGTGAAATGTGGGAATGGGTGTAAATCTTGATCTGACAAAAATTGTGGGAATGAATGTTACTTTTCATTAGTGTAAATTGTGGGAAAGAATGTTATATACTTTTTAGCTCTTTTTACATGGAATAATGTGTAAATTGTGGGAATCAATGTCATTTCTCAACAGTCTAAATTTTGGGAATGAATGTTTCTATTCATTAGTGCAAATTGTGGGAATGAACTTTAAGTTTTTATTAGTTTTAGATGTTTTTATGTTGATTCGTGTGTAAGTTGTGGGAATGAAGGTTTTTTTTCATTACCGCAAATTGTGGGAATGAATGCTCTATTATTGATTACTTTAGCTGTTTTTAGCGTTGATTCGTGTGGAAATTGTGGGAATGAATTTTTTTCATTACTGTAATTTGTGGGAATGAATGTTTCTTATCATTTTCAGTGTAAATTGTTGGAATGAATGTCACTTTTCATTAGTATAAATTGTGGGAAAGAATGCTATATACTTTTTAGCTCTTTTTACGTGGAGTAATGTGTAAATTGTGGGAATCAATGTCATTTCTCAACAGTCTAAATAGTGGGAATGAATGTCACCTTTCATTAGTGTAAATTGTGGGAATGAATTTTTTTTCGTTACTGTAATTTGTGGGAATGAATGTTTCTTTTGATTAGTGCAAATTGTGGGAATGAATATTATCTTTTTTCTGTTTTTACCGTTTTTGCGGGGATTCTTGTGTAAATTGTGGGGACAAAGGTTATTTTTCATTACTGCAAATTGTGGGAATGAATGTTTCTTTTGATTAGTGCAAATTGTGGGAATGAATATTATCTTTTTTATTTGTTTTTACCGTTTTTGCGTGGATTCATGTGTAAATTGTGAGGATGAAGGATATTTTTCATTACTGCAAATTGCGGGAATGAATCCTCTATTATTGTTTAGTTTTAGCTGTTCTTACGTTGATTCATGTGTAAATTGTGGAAGGAATTTTTTTTCATTACTGTAATTTATGTGAATTATGGTTACTTTTCATTAGTGGAAATTGTGGGAATGAATGTTTCTTTTGATTAGTGCAAATTGTGGGAATGAATATTATCTTTTTTTTCTGTTTTTACCGTTTTTGCGGGGATTCATGTGTAAATTGTGGGGATGAAGGTTATTTTTCATTACTGCAAATTGTGGGAATGAATGTTTCTTTTGATTAGTGCAAATTGTGGGAATGAATATTATCTTTTTTATCTGTTTTTACCGTTTTTGCGGGGATTCATGTGTAAATTGTGGGGATGAAGGTTATTTTTCATTACTGCAAATTGCGGGAATGAATTCTCTATTATTGTTTATTTCAAGCTGTTCTTACGTGGATTCACGTGTAAATAGTGGCGATAAAGGTTATTTTTCATTACTGCAAATTGTGGGAATGAATGTTTCTTTTCATTAGTGCAAATTGTGGGAATGAATATTATATTTTTTATCTGTTTTTACCGTTTTTGCGTGGATTCATGTGTAAATTGTGAGGATGAAGGATATTTTTCATTACTGCAAATTGCGGGAATAAATCCTCTATTATTGTTTAGTTTTAGCTGTTCTCACGTTGATTCATGTGTAAATTGTGGAAGAAATTTTTTTTCATTACTGTAATTTATGTGAATTATGGTTACTTTTCATTAGTGGAAATTGTGGGAATGAATGTTTCTTTTGATTAGTGCAAATTGTGGGAATGAATATTATCTTTTTTTTCTGTTTTTACCGTTTTTGCGGGATTCATGTGTAAATTGTGGGGATGAAGGTTATTTTTCATTACTGCAAATTGTGGGAATGAATGTTTCTTTTGATTAGTGCAAATTGTGGGAATGAATATTATCTTTTTTATCTGTTTTTACCGTTTTTGCGGGATTCATGTGTAAATTGTGGGGATGAAGGTTATTTTTCATTACTGCAAATTGCGGAATGAATCCTCTAATTTGTTTAGTTTTAGTTGTTCTTACGTGGATTCATGTGTAAATAGTGGCGATAAAGGTTATTTTTCATTACTGCAAATTGTGGGAATGAATGTTTCTTTTCATTAGTGCAAATTGTGGGACTGAATATTATCTTTTTATCTGTTTTTACCGTTTTTCCGTGGATTCATGTGTAAATTATGGAGATGAAGGTTATTTTTCATTACTGCAAATTGCGGGAATCAATCTTCTATTATTGTTTAGTTTTAGCTGTTCTTACGTTGATTCGTGTGTAAATTGTGGGAAGGAATTTTTTTCATTACTGTCATTTATGTGAATCATGATTACCTTTCATTAGTGTAAATTGTGGGAAAGAATGCTATATACTTTTTAGCTGTTTTTACGTGGAATAATGTGTAAATTGTGGGAATCAATGTCATTTTTCAACAGTCTAAATTGTGGGAATGAATGTCACCTTTCATTAGTGTAAATTGTGGGAATGAAGGTTGTTTTTTATTAGTGTAAATTGTGGGAATGAATATTATCTTTTTTTTCTGTTTTTACCGTTTTTGCGTGGATTCATGTGTAAATTGTGGGATTAATCTTTTTTTTATTACTGTAAATAGTGGGAAAGAATGTCACTTTCCTTTAGTGCAAATTGTGGGAAAGAACGTTAAATTTTGATCTGTTTTTGCCGATTTTGTATGGATTTGTGTGTAAATTGTGGGAATGAATTTTTTTCATTACTTTAATGTGTGGGAATCAATGTTACTTTTCATTAGTGTAATTTGTGGGAAAGAATGCTATTTTTTTAGCTCTTTTTACGTGGAATAATATGTAAATTGTCGGAATGAATGTCACCTTTCATTAATGTAAATTGGGGGAATGAATGCTCTATTATTGATTACATTAAAACCGAAAACTTTCGGACTTAAAAATTTCGGACAAAATACTTCGGACAAGAAACTTTCGGACGCTTTTTCAAGAATTTCAGACAAAAAACTTTCGGACCAGAGAAATTTTCGGACAAAGCTAAAATCGATCAAGTTTGATATCGTATTTAGTCTGGGTCTTGAAAAGGGTTCTCTGGCTCCAACTCAATGTTCAATGTAGGTATCATGGTCGTAAATTTCTGCGACTGTGCAACCTGGCTTCGTGGTGCATATGCGTGACGAGGAGACAGTACGGTGAAATGTTTTTGGCCCCTATGCCGCGCCATACCTTTTCTCATCATTTCAGGGTTGTTTCGCAAATGGTCGTACAGCCAAGTCAATCACTGTGCATGAAGAGGTTTCATAGTAAAAAGCTTTCGTGAAACTTCAATGGAATAGACTTCAATTCCACAATTGATATGGGCCCGACACTCTTGGCATACGACTCTTTAAACTTTGATTTTAGAAATTTTGTTGGCGGACTATTGACAGTAGGCTCCAGTGACTGAAGATGATGTGTAAATTAGCTGGCACAAACATACTGACTCAGTAATTGTCTTCAATTAATTGAAATACTGCATCTGTTGTTTGCTACCTGAACACATTAAAGATAACCATGGCCCTTTGTTCCCTCGGGAGCTTCAATTCATCTCGTTCTTTTGACACGAAGAGAAAAATCATTGAATTCAACAACTGAATCATTTTTATTCGTTGCTCCAATTGTTTGATGTGTATCAAATTGTATTTCATCGAAGCCTTCTGGAAATCTGTCCTCTTGTGGAAGACAACGAATTGTGTTCCCTCTCGTAGACCAGTTGCGTTGCCAAAAACTCTCAGCTCAACGCTTAAAACCTTACGTTGCTCAAACAATGTGCCCCTTGGGCTTGATTGGCCTCTGATTGAAAATGATGAACATAAAGGACGGAAAAAACAAAAATCCTGAAGATAAATGCTAAAGGCGCGAAATTATGAGTAGATGATTAATTTTGATGAAAATTGACCATCTTTGTTTGTATTTCTGTGTCTTCCGAAAAAATAAACTTTCGGTCAATAAAACTTTCGGACAGCAAGTAATTTCGGACAATTAAATTTTCGGACACAATTTTGTCCGAATGTTTGATCGTCCGAAAGTTTTCGGTTTTAATGTAGCTTTAGCTGTTTTTAACGTTGATTCGTGTGGAAATTGTGGGAATGAATTTTTTTCATTACTGTAATTTGTGGGAATGAATGTTTCTTTTCATTAGTGCAAATTGTGGGATTAAATGTCATATTTTTATTAGTTTTAGGTTTACTTATGTTGATTCGTGTGTACGTTGTGGGAATGAATGTTAATATGACTGAAAAAAGTAACTAAAAGTGTTTTCACTATTTTCAGATGGATTAACGTAGATTCACGTGTGAAATGTGGGAATGGGTGTAAATCTTGATCTGACAAAAATTGTGGGAATGAATGTTACTTTTCATTAGTGTAAATTGTGGGAAAGAATGTTATATACTTTTTAGCTCTTTTTACATGGAATAATGTGTAAATTGTGGGAATCAATGTCATTTCTCAACAGTCTAAATTTTGGGAATGAATGTTTCTATTCATTAGTGCAAATTGTGGAATGAACTTTAAGTTTTTATTAGTTTTAGATGTTTTTATGTTGATTCGTGTGTAAGTTGTGGGAATGAAGGTTTTTTTTCATTACCGCAAATTGTGGGAATGAATGCTCTATTATTGATTACCTTTAGCTGTTTTTAGCGTTGATTCGTGTGGAAATTGTGGGAATGAATTTTTTCATTACTGTAATTTGTGGGAATGAATGTTTCTTATCATTTTCAGTGTAAATTGTTGGAATGAATGTCACTTTTCATTAGTATAAATTGTGGGAAAGAATGCTATATACTTTTTAGCTCTTTTTACGTGGAGTAATGTGTAAATTGTGGGAATCAATGTCATTTCTCAACAGTCTAAATAGTGGGAATGAATGTCACCTTTCATTAGTGTAAATTGTGGGAATGAATTTTTTTTCGTTACTGTAATTTGTGGGAATGAATGTTTCTTTTGATTAGTGCAAATTGTGGGAATGAATAT
>RQOL01000455.1:0-124489 GCA_013076295.1 Sanderia malayensis | reverse complement strand
TGAAACTCAAATTAATGTCAACGGCTATCCTCTTTACAGACGACGCTGTCTCCATCCAGTCAATGTGAATAATCGCATTTTGGATGATACTTGGGTAGTGCCACACAACAGACACCTACTAATCAAATATCAGTGTCATATCAACGTGGAAATATGCAGTACTGTAAAAAGTGTCAAGTACATTTTCAAATATATCCACAAAGGACATGATATGGCACATGTTGAAATTCTTGAAGAAAATCAACAGCAAGTACCTCAAGACATTGAACACGATGAGGTGCGCCAATACATCAATGCAAGATATATTGGACCACATGAAGCTGTCTATCGGCTTATGCAGTTCCCCATGCACGACAAAAGCCACATAGTCAAACGGCTTTCTGTTCATCTACCATTTGAGCAACAAGTCATCTTTCATGACAATGATAACGAACAAAGACTGAACAACATTGGTGATAGAACAACACTTACAGCATGGTTTGAACTTAACCAGCAAGATCCAGCTGCACATCAGTACCTCTATCATGAGATACCAGAGCATTATGTCTTCCAGGAGCGTTCAAAAACATGGACAGCCAGACAACGAAGAACAATGCCAATCATTGGTAGAATTAATCAAGTGCAGCCGAGACCTTGCGAGCAAAAATTCGCACTCAGACTCTTGCTATTGCATCAACGAGGAGCTACTTCATTTGAAGACCTTCGTACAGTAGAAGGTAATCTATGTGATTCCTTCAAAGATGCAGCATTAGCTCTAGGGCTATTAGAAGATGATGCCGAAGTCACACGTTGTCTTGACGAAGCTGCCATCTTCAATATGCCTTCACAACTCAGACAGTTGTTTGCATCATTGCTACTCTTTCAAACGCCATCAGACATCAGAACTCTCTTCAACGCCTTCAAAGAAGCAATGAGTGAAGACTTTGTCAGACGTGATCAACTCAACAATCCAGACATAACCTTCCAAGACAGACACATGTATCAATGTCTACATGATATTGACAACAATTTGAAGGTTCATGGTTTGTCCATCACGAATTACGATCACCTTCCTCAGCTACCGGCCGACTTTGTCATTCCGGAACAAGGTGATTTACAATTTAATATTATGATTTTCACTGTAATAGTTTAGCCAAGACATACTTTTATTTATCCCAAATGAAACTGTTGTTTATGTTTCAGAGGAAGATCACATGGATGTTGAACATGAAAGAGAACAAGGAGAACAAATGCACGCTGCATTGAATCCAGAACAACAAGTGGTATACACAGCCATTATTCAAGCAATTGAGGCGCAATCAGAACAGAACTGTCACTTTCTGGACGGACCAGCTGGCACAGGGAAAACATTTCTCTACAACACGTTGGTTCGCAACCTCAATGCTTCGGGACACAAAGTTCAGTGTATGGCTTGGTCAGGAATTGCAGCAACACTGCTTATCAATGGGAGAACATCGCATTCACAATTCCAAATTCCAATACCATTGAAGATGGAATCAACATGCAATGTCAAAAGACAGAGTCGAAGAGCACAAGTGTTGCGTGAAACAACCCTGTTCATATGGGATGAAGCTTCAATGATACCAGCATTGGCATTACAAGCAGTTGACAGACTGCTTCGGGATATCACAAGAGTTGACAAGCCATTTGGTGGCAAATTCATGTTACTTGGTGGCGATTTCAGACAGGTCTTACCTGTTGTTCCCAAAGCAGGAAGGGAGAAAATCGTATCAGAGAGTCTTAAATCCTATCAAATTAGTGATTTGTGGGCACAGTTTCAACAACATCGCCTACACACAAACATGAGAGCTGTTCAAGATGAATCTTACAGAGAATTCTCAGAATGGCTCCTAAGACTCGGCAACAAACAAGAACCACATGATGCACTTGACAATATCACTTTGCCACATCAAATATGCACATCTTCGCAAGAGGAAATGCTCAACTTCATATATCCCCCGCCTAATACACCACAGTCCCACCTCATGCTGGATCCGGTAACTATGTCAGAACGTTGTTGTCTTACCCCAAAGAATGACTTTTCACACCAAATCAACGAGATCATTCTGGAAAGACTACAAACTCCTGAAAGAACATACTATAGCACAGACAGTGTTGTAACAGAGGATCCAGATGAGGAGGCGGCATATCCAATTGAGTTTATCAACAATTTAACTCCTAACGGAATGCCATTACATCGACTTACACTCAAGGTATAATCTTCCTATGTAATAATTATGTATACATGAATTGAAATCCACACTCACAGCAATTTTTTAAGCCTGACTTTCCTTCAGTAATCTAATAATATACTGCAATACACAACGTAATTTCCAACTCTCTTTGTTTAAGGTTGGTGCAACAATCATTCTTCTCAGGAATCTAAATCCAAAGAAAGGTCTTTGCAATGGCACAAGACTCATTGTACGCCATCTCCGACGTAACGTGATCACAGCAGAGATCATCACGAAGGAACACAGAGGCCAGCAGGTCATGATTCCCAGAATAACATTGTCAACACAAGACACGGAGATGCCGTTCAACATCAAACGACGGCAATTTCCAGTCAGACTAGCATACTGCCTTACTATCAACAAGGCACAGGGACAATCTCTCAGGTATGTTGGTTTGTATTTACCAGAGCCCGTGTTCACACATGGTCAGTTATATGTGGCCATGTCAAGAGCAACATCATTTGACGGGCTTAAAGTATTCCTCCCAGAGGAAACACACATGAAGACAAAAAATATTGTCTTCCAAGAAGTCCTGTAAAGGTCTTCACAAACTTTTGAGCATAAATCGCGTTGCTCTCAAAGGCGTCTACCAAAATACACACACACCAAACACGAGGGCTCAGATTGTGGTTCTAGCGGATCGGCTTTGTTGCACTATACAGTGTGATGAACATTCCTGGTTTGCCACGCCACTCCAGTCAATAAGATCCATCAAGAACGATCCGGACACTTTCACAACACTCCAGTGTCCGGGGGTGTTTATCAACAACAACACGATCTGGGTCCTGCGTAGCGCCCGTATCAAAAGAGATATGCTTTGCCATGCTCTCCGATATTGCCTATGGGAGTATGGCTTTCCTTTTCTCTGTGAAAACTGCAATCTGTCCATTGAAGATTTTTTGACAAGAAATAGCATAAAATTACCCTCCTCTCAACCCATTAACTCATTTACTTATTCATTATAAGTAACCATCCAATAACTAATGTACTTATTAAATTTAACTCTTGAATATGTAGTATTACATATTCAAAATTAAAATTGCAGTTTTCATGAACACCAAGGAAACCTCGAACAAAGGTTACCCCTTGAAGTTGGTGTTCGAGCTTTAAACTAATGTAACCGGCAATCTTCTCTTTTTACTATGCCCAAACTTAATGGTGAGAGCGCACGATGAACAAGACAAATAGACAGACGTATCATTGATGTGTGCTACACGAGTATGAATTCCTATTGAACAATGCTGTCGACATCGCTGAACACTCCACATGATGAAGAAATCAATACTATTTACAGACGGGACAAATTATCTCTCATTCATGTTCACTATTCCATTTATAAAACATGAACATTAAATGGACATCAGAAGTATGTGTACATATTTATTCATGCATGTTAAAGCTCATGTTTACCCTTATGAAATTGTATGCCAAAAGTTTTTTATAGTTGTGTGTGGCACATAGTTTAAGCTATCATGAATGGTACTTACTTTTTACCGTTTATGTACTAATACATTATATGCAAAAACAATGCAGGATTAATCTACTCTCTTCTAATTTACTGAGCTTCGTCAATGTGCGTTCTTAATGAGATGCATTTCTGCTCTTCTTCTTCGCCAATAATAGCCCTTTATCCGCCATTGAAACGAGGTCGTTGAAAAACTTTGGCCTCTTTTCCATCAATGCTCAACGATAACTTTTGAAATATGAATTTGAAACAGCTTGGCTTTGCATCACAAAAAGATCATCAAACAGGACAACTTATAATTGGGAAACTATTTCCAAATTTACAGGGGACACTTTCAATGTATGTTACAGGTAATACATTTATACTTGATTTGTAACTTATTCCCAATTCAATTTCATCAAATTGTTAAACCATCTTAATTTTGGTTAGGCCATGAAAACTTTACTGATTGCAACGAAATCGAAAATTTTGATTAGTTATTTAATACCTTTATAGTTTATTTGCTTCCAAAATAGATGTTTGATGCCCTGACTACATGTGCCTGCCAGTCTTAGCTTGGATTTAAACTAATTCTTGAAGTATTTACCAATTTATTGATTCCTTTTGTTCATTGCCTCCATGTATGTGTCACAAGAAAAATATATTGACATCCTCATCAAACTAATGTTATTTTCAATACTGATGATGGATAAAGCATTCGTAGACCAGTGGAAAAATGATTTTCACTCAGTTTGCATTTCAAACATCTTTTTTCATCTAATCCACAAGGGCTATTGATTAATATGGCTGCACACCTGTCATGTTGTCCTATTATTCTATAACTATCATATCATCGATTCATTGATTATTAATTCTTCCTTTTTCCTATATGATTCTTAGTGAAACAAATACTGAAGTGATTAACCGAAGCTGTCAATGTCACTAATACTTGCTATTCACACCATGCAAATGTCAAATGACTGAAACAAACATTAACCACACTATGCATGAAAAGTCAATGGAAACCTTGAAAAACTCATGAAAGGAGAATTCTGTTAATGTAAGTTTCTATCACATTGCAATTTAATCAGTTTTTGTGTCAGGTTATTGCCTAATTATAACACACTTATATGGGACACTGGTAAAATAACAATGTATTACTTTTATCCTTGGCATGCAGCTGCAATACTTGCACAAAATTAATACTCATCTGTTATGCCATATGTGCATTAGTAAAATTTAAGTCCATTGTTCTGCTAACCTACCCACAGTTACAATTTACATTTATTCAACTTTTCACTATCCCTTCACCAAAAGTTTTGTGCTTTCAACGGTCAATTGCCATCTTATGATGCAGTATTCCATGTCAATGCAAAAATCGCCAATACGAGGCTTATTTTGTCAACACAAGGCCAATGTCTCAAACTTTATTCTACACCCCCCTAAAGTGCTGTGTACTATCTGGAAGCATGACCGAAAGCAAATACTAAGGCGAGCGTAGGGAGCCAACTCATTGTACGTGAGGTCTGAAGAGGCATGAGCGTCAGCGAATGCAGCGCACGAAGTGCGCCCTATCAGTCAATGTTTCTTGATAATAGATACACAGGCGAGCATAGCGAGCTAACCCATTGTAAGTGGGGTTGAAAGGGGCATGAGCGTAAGCGAATGCAGCGCACGGAGTGCGCCCTATCAGTCAATGTTTCTTGATAATAGATAGACAGGCGAGCGTAGCAAGCTAACCCATTGTAAGTTGGGTTGAAAGGGGCATGAGCGTCAGCGAATGCAGCGCACGAAGTGCGCCCTATCAGTCAATCTTTCTTGATAATAGATACACAGGCGAGCGTAGCGAGCTAACCCATTGTAAGTGGGGTTGAAAGAGGCATGAGCGTTAGCGAATGCAGCGCACCAAGTGCGCCCTATCAGTCAATATTTCTTGATAACAGATAGACAGGCGAGCGCAGCGAGCTAACCCAATGTAAGTGGGGTTGAAAGAGGCATAAGCGTCAGCGAATGCAGCGCACAAAGTGCACCAACCAGATTAAGCTTTGTTTACTTGACGGGCTCCGGGAAGGGAACGAAGCGATCGAACCCGGCTCATGTATGTATGTATGTATGTAGGTATGTATGTATGTATGTATGTATGTATGTATGTATGGGCATGAGCGGGAGCGAATGCAGCGCACGAAGTGCGCCAACCAGATTAAGCTTTGTTTACTTGACAGGCTCCGGGGAGGGAGCGAAGCGACCGAACCCGGCTCATGTATGTATGTATGTATGTATGTAGGTATGTAGGTATGTATGTATGTATGTATGTATGTATGTATGTATGTATGTATGTATGTATGTATGTATGGGCATGAGCGGGAGCGAATGCAGCGCACGAAGTGCGCCAACCAGATTAAGCTTTGTTTACTTGACGGGCTCCGGGGAGGGAGCGAAGCGACCGAACCCGGCTCATGTATGTATGTATGTATGTATGTATGTAGGTATGTATGTATGTATGTAGGTATGTATGTATGTATGTATGTATGTATGTATGTATGTATGGGCATGAGCGGGAGCGAATGCAGCGCACAAAGTGCGCCAACCAGATTAAGCTTTGTTTACTTGACGGGCTCCGGGGAGGGAGCGAAGCGACCGAACCCGGCTCATGTATGTATGTATGTATGTATGGGCATGAGCGGGAGCGAATGCAGCGCACAAAGTGCGCCAACCAGATTAAGCTTTGTTTACTTGACGGGCTCCGGGGAGGGAGCGAAGCGACCGAACCCGGCTCATGTATGTATGTATGTATGTAGGTATGTATGTATGTATGTATGTATGTATGTATGTATGTATGTATGTATGTATGGGCATGAGCGGGAGCGAATGCAGCGCGCGGAGCGCGCCAACCAGATTAAGCTTTTTTTACTTGACGGGCTGGGGCGAACGAGCGAAGCGAGTGATGACCCCTAGTAAAAAATATTCTGCAATTATTCAGGTCGCGAATGATAACTAGCAGCAAAGAAGCGCACAACTGGTCACCTGACACAGTGAACAATCTGCAACACTTCTTGCAAGTTGTTTTAGAAGAATCTTTACCAAAAAATAAGACTTTCTGGAAGCAATTCAATCATGCAGGATTGCAACTTTGTATACAGATGCAGGGATGTACTTCTCTGTGCGGCATGTGTGCGTTAGATAACACCATTCACACAACTTTTGAACAGTGCACCATGAACCAGATTGCCAACTCTTGTTGGTTGCAGAAAGTAAATTTTAAAAGCATTCATGATGACCTGGAAAATCACAGAGCACCATCTGGCGATTATTATATAAATGTTCTTTTGATCAGTGCTCAATCTGTTGGCTATGTCCACAAGAAATTAAACAATGAAGTGGAATCTTTCTTTGCTTCCGCTGATCCAGATTGTCTTAAGAGTGATGCAGACAACATGTACCAAGACTTCTTGACAAAGTTAGATGTAAAGACTGGTGATAGGATCCTGATAAATAATGCTGCATCTCATTATGTAGCGTGCTTGTTTTTGCAAACAAAATGCATCATTCTAGTTAGTATACATGGTGCATTGGAATACACTCCAGCAGATTGCCTTGTATATTTCTGGCAGCTTGTTTATAGCAAGGGCTTCAGCATTTACAAATATGTTTGCCAGCGTATTACCGTAGTCAACAATCCTGATGAAAACATCACTTCCGACAAGGACTTTACTGCTTTTGATATCATGAGCAGTTTTTTTTAGTAGATGATTGCCAAGAAGTGTCCAACACATTCCCCCATGTTACAGTACATGATATAAGACCACTTCAGGGTGATTCTCATTGTGAATGACAGCATCATGCGTGCAGTGGGTTTGGCTATACATATGCAGCATCAAGATGTTTTTGTTGTTGACCCTCTTATAGGCACACAGTTAATTAAGAACCCTTTTTATATAATATCAAGGAAAAAATCAACACAATTTTCGCCTCTTTGGAAGAAAGAAATTATCTTTCCATTGAATACACAGCAACATTGGTGGGCTCTTTGGATTGACTTGGACAAACCCAACTATAGACAGGGAAATTAATCCAACCATCTAGCAAACTGGATAACCGATAATTTAAAAATTGATTCATTATCTGGAGACGTTTCTGGTTATTTTGACACTTGGGACATTTTTTCTAGTTAGCTGCTGTCACGTGATCTACAAATTAGCAATTAACGGTCAGTGAAAAGTTTTTTTCAAAATATTTCAATTCTGAGCACACCATGGGAAAGAGCACAGCAAATCGAGTAAAAACTAACCAGACACCCTTTAGTTTTATTCAACAAATAAAAAGTTATTAGCATTTAAATTTAATGCTCCTTCGCAGCTTTAACCAACCCTTTTTTTGTATTTACTTAGCCTCTCTACGGAAAAATCTACCATCTTGGCAGCCCAAAAACATCATATACGCTTTCGTAGCAGAGAATTGAGTACTTTAGAAGCCCAATATTTACTCGCAGCATCCATTAGTAGTTAATTAATAAAATTTTATGATTGCCATTCCTCAAAACATTCTGGATGAACAATCTGACATTTCCCAGTTACTTTCATTGTTCTGTGGTACAGAAGCAGGATCTGTTTCCTCTATGATGTTATCTTCCATCTCGGCATCATATACATTGGAAGCTCTTTTTTGTATCCTAAACATTTTCTTGTTTGTTTTACTTGCTTCTTTGTAAGTGGATTTAGCATCAGCGTCTTCGGAAAATTTCCATCTTTTCATCTTTTCAAGGGTTTTTTCGTTGGGACTAATAACTTTTTATTTGATGAATAAAACTAAAGGGTGTCTTGTTAGTTTTTACTCGATTTGTTGTGCTCTTTCCCATGGTGTGCTCAGAATTGAAATACTTTGAAAAAAAGTTTTCACTGACAGTTAATTGCTAACTTGTGGATCACGTGACAGCAGCTAATTAGAAAAAATGTCCCAAGTGTCAAAATATCCAGAAACGTGTCCAGATAAAGAATCAACCTTTACTGTTACCCAGTTTGCTAGATGGTTGGATTAATTTCCCTGTCTACTATGTTATATGCGACTCTCTGAGGCAAGAGCATGAGTTTGAAGTGAAAACTCTGCTACAAGCGTTATCAAATAACAACTTTAGAAAAAACAGGCAAATTAGTAGAAAAGTCAACACTTTTACCTCTGCAAAATGACAATGCTCAGTTCGCACTATTTGTCATATGCTGCATGGTGTCGTTCCTGCTAGAGACATCTCCAGATTTCTTCATCTTCGATATGGATGATGCTAGAGATTTCCTGGCCCAAGACATAGTCAATGCAAATAGCAAGGAGTTATGGAGGGGTAATTTTATTTCTTTAGAGTTACATACTTTAATGTTTTCAAGATACATTTCCTTTATTAACTTGCTTGTTGAATAGAAATGATATTGTACTTGTCATTTATGAAGGTCAACCTTTACCAATCCTGTGTGCAACAAACATTTTCGCCTAACAGTCACTTAATACTTTAACTTTCAGAAAGTATCAGTGATGATGGCATACTGAAATACATTCTGACACAAGGACAAGAACAAGAAGAGATAGCTGTAAGTAACATTTCACTTGTTATCATTAGATGTCATTTGCCTACTGAAAACATGACCAGACCTTAGTGCACAGTTTTTCATTGCACTTGCACATTTCTCAGCAAATGCATATGACGATGATGTATCAGAAGGATGCAATTCTTCTCTAACTAAACTCAATGGAAAGAAGATACCTTTACGAAATGAAAAACAGCCACGCAAAAAAACATTGCTACAGGCCATCATTTTACTGCCTTAACCAATGATCAGCTTCATAGTTTTGTTCACGAAAATATAATATGGAAGGAAAATATATTTCTGGGCGACAAAAGCTACATCTTTTTAACACCTTTGGTGAGACAATATTTAAACAGCAACAAGAAACACCAAACAACGTTAAATATTTGGGAGAAAATTAGATATTGATTTCCAACCATGAAGAAAGACAACTGGATGATTTGGCAGATAAGACAATTAACAAAATGACACTTAGCCACGAATCAGAGGATTAGAGGAAAGAGCTCGTGTTGGCAAATATCATGAAACAAAACAACAAATGAATGTCTTGAAACAAACGATTAATATAGATCAATATAACCGTCCAAGCAGCATAAAGATAAAAAGATCCCAAATTTATATCAAGTCTTATGTTATTTAAATGTTATTATGTCATTGTGCCTTTACTACTAGGGAAGAGTTGCTGCTGAACATTGTCTTTTATCGTCATTGGGTCTTTATTAACTGGAGAACAGTTGCTGCTGAACATTGTCTTTTATCGTCATTGCGTCTTTATTAAAGTGCCCCTACACCTTATTTTTTTATTGGCTAAAGCTATAGATTTGAATGCGCTGATTCTGAATCCGTTTATATTTTTTGATATGACAAGTAGTTTTTGAGATACGAGGCAACGCGTGCCACTTTTTCGTGGTCAACTTTTAGGACCGTAATTTACCTACTATGACATCATAGTAGGTAAATTCCAATGTAGTGGCTGCTCGCTGTACTCAGTGGCGGCGGACGTAGGCCTACATTCAGTATATTAAATAGTGTTTGCGTTGCGCTTTTGTCGTGTCTCGTTATGTGTATTCGTGGGTAATTTGTGCAATTTTGGTGATCAGAATCGAATAGAAAGTTTCCATATATTAACATTCTTTGTCGGATAGTAGTTCATGACAGTAGGGATTGCAGTGCCGAGGAATGCGAAGATGGCGAGGGGATAGGATTGATCGTATCGTAGAGCAAAGCAGACCGTTGATAGTGACACCGATGAAGGAGAAACGTGATGCATTTGATCCCATTTGGCATTGGCTGAGAACTCTTTCAGTCAAAGCTATGAAAGAGATGTGAGCAAGAAAAGAAATGTTGAAAGAAAACTTTCTGGGCATTTGACTAGATCTGAATTATTATCTTTTTGTTGTGTATGTGATGAAGCAAAAGTGTATATCAAAATTCAATATACGCAATAATTGAGGCCATCATATCCGTGTCAGTGTAAACCTTTCGGGTTTGAAGAAGCTTGAAACGATTCGATTTTCATTTGGAACAGCAAGTGTAGAAAATCTGCAACACAATTCCTTATTACTACACATGAACTTCGTTATTGTACCGAAATTATTGCGCTTTGTTGTTTGATTTATTTCATTGATGATGAGGCGTCCATAGAATTTCTTCCGTCGTTGCGAATTGATGAAATCTATCCATCTCCTTCTCCTCACAGTTTTAGGGCGATCATCCTGATAAAGCAGAATTTTGTAAAGCCATACAAATTTTGATTTATCGGGTGTATTTCCATGGGCTAGCAAAACACATCAATATGGCATATTTTCCCAGTTTTATCATCATGTTTTGATGCTCTTCTTGGCATCCCCGTTCCCGTACAGTTTTAACATTGCACGGCCCACGCCTGCCTCCACTGAGCACAACGAGCAGCCACTACATGGGAATTTTGTAATTCCTCCCCACAGCTGCAAACTCATCGCAAGCCATTCAAATTTCAATGTCATAATGCGCCGACCTGTTTCTAATCATCAAAGTCAAAAAAACAAATATCGAGTGCATTGTATGAGAGAAAATTGATGCCCAATTTGTTGCTTCAGTACGGGAAAATGAACGGGGCACAATGGCACCAACTATGATGTCATAGTAGGTAGATCCCAGTCCTAAAAGTTGACCACAAAAAATGGCGAAAATGACGATACATCGACACTTCCCCACGTTATAACTCGTTAACTAGACGTTCGATTTAAATACTATTTTTGTATCTAAAATTAGTGAAGAAAGTTTTATCGATATAAAGAATAAAAAAATAAGGTGTAGGGGCACTTTAACTGGAGAAGAGTTGCTGCTGAACATTGTCTTTTATCGCCATTGCGTCTTTATTAACCCGAGAAGAGTTCTTGCTGAACATTGGCTCTTGTCGTCATTGGGTCATTATTAACTAGAGAAGAGTTGCTGCTGAACATTGTCTTTTATCATCATTATGTCTTTATTAACCAGAGAAGAGTTGCTGCTGAACATTGTCTTTTATCGTCATTGCGTCTTTATTAGCTGGAGATTAGTTGCTGGTGAACATTGTCTTTTATTGTCATTGGGTCTTTATTAACTGGAGAAGAGTTGCTGCTGATCATTGTCTTTTATCGTCATTGCGTCTTTATTAACTGGAGAAGAGTTGCTGCTGAAAATGGTCTTTTATCGTCATCGCTTCTTTATTACCGGAAAAAGTTGGACACTGTCCACGACATATCCTTTTGTTTCATAATAATAATACTTTACGTAATTAGAAAATGGAATTTCACAAAACTCCTGCAATCATTGAGGAAGACGTTGTTGATTGTGACTTTGAACTAAATATTTAGACTTTTTAGTTGTTCCTCAGGGTTTCACGCTAAGTGCGATCAGTTGTTTATTAATAAACGCCCCCTTCTCTGAGACGCCTCTCAAACTGAAGCCCCCTAAAATATCAAACAATATAATGAATGCCTCGGGCGTTTAATAAAAGCATTACAGTGTACTAAAGTAGAATTATTGATATTATTACGTGAAAAAGTGTAAACTTCTATCTTCAATAAATACGAAAATCGTAGCGGCAAAGGTGTCCACATCAAAGGCACCCTAGCCGACGTTTTGTAGCCCCCGTAGCCCTTTCTTGCTTCTTTTATTCTTTTCCAAAAATACTCTCATTTATACACCTTTTGCATCGTGCGTATTTTAGAGGTCTGGCACTAGTTTTTGGGTAAAAAGAGGCTGACGGTGAAATAATTTTTCACCCAAAAACTAGTGCCAGACCTCTAAAATACGCACGATGCAAAAGGTGTATTCCCCTTCAACTCCTCCAGTGTCAAGGCGCTTTTTGGCAAAAAATTCCTTTTAACTTGAAAGTTATTTCCACTTTTCTACTTAAATTCTCCCCCCTCCGCTTTCCTGTAACGAGGCCTTTCTCTTTGGTGTGAGAGGATGGCATGCCTGCTGTCTTGCTGGCCATTCGTTTTGCGTGTGAAGGAGATGTCCAGAGCTTCACCACAGCGTCTGGATAATGTTATCGTTCTTGAAATGACAGTTCCGTCGATGTTTTGCCTTGTTGAGCCTTTTCGAAACAATGAATCCCTGTTTCTTTTTGCACTATCCCGATCGCGTCCTTTGTTACCGCAGCCTTTGATTGACGAGGAAAGTGTTCAATTGGTTTTTGATTTTCGAATTTGGAATGAGCAGGAAATGGCAAACCCAATGGATTTTTTTTGTTGGATGGCTGTTTTATTTTTGCTGCCGTTTACTCGAGATCTCCAACTAAAAGCTTCAGGATTTAACTGGTAAGTGGCTAAGTTATCTCTGTTTGCCTTTACTAAAATTCTTGCTACCTTCTCATCGTGACTTCAATATATTCAGGTCAACTGGTTTATAGAAATTTTTATGTGCTCTAAATTTCTAAACAATGCTTTGCTTTAGAAATCTCCACTGTACTAAATCAAATACTAAAACAATGAATGATCAAATTCTGCTTTTATAATAACATGAATTATAATAACTTTTATTATAACATGAAATAACATGAATTTCAGAAACAGCAATTTCAAGTCTAAACAAGTGGAGTTGCCTAAACGCTTTTTGCTGAATTACTATTGCCGACTTCCACCCGCAGGCTAACATTGTGATTTCATCTTTCAAGCACATTCTTTCTGGATCAGATAAACCCTAAAAAGGTTGCTTCAATTCCACATGGATTCTAAAATTGCCTGCCACTGAGCGTGATTACCTATTCAAAGCACAAAAGTTGTGGATTTTGGCCTGTGAAATATGAGTGAATTGTTTAAAAACCTTCATGATCTGCTGTATTTAAAAGCACTTCTATATATTCAATTTCGACTGGTGCCTGGGTGTTTAGAAGCATTCAACTTCAGGGTCCCTCTAAAATTTTCATAATGGGCTTCTGTATTGCTGCCATCTGTTGTATTAAAATTGTATATTATTTAATTGCAATCTTGAATGAAATTCATAAACTGAGACAAATTCTGTTTTCTGATATAAATACTCACAAATCTGATGCTTTTTCAAAAAGCTTCTCTGCGTGGGGTTCGAGTTGAGGCGTTTCTGCCACGCCGAAAAAAGTGCTGAATTTCTCGCATCAGGGAAAAACATTGCCCTGGAGCAACCTGCAATGGAAATCAGGGCTCGGGGCTCCATGGACCGTGTTGTAGGGGAATGGATGGAACTAATAAAACTTGCATACCGTATTTCCTCGATTAAACGCCCCTGGGCGTTTATTAATCTCGGTACTTTTTGAGGGGGTACCTAATCGAGGAGGCCATTATTCCAGGGGGGGTGTTTATTAAGTACAAGACCACAGGCTCTGTCATTGGGTGCACAAAAAAGAAAATGTTTTCGTTGAGCCTTGCATTATCGAGCAACAACGTAGAAAAGGAAAGTCGCCATGGTTTTGCACAAAAAGGAGGGCGTTTAATCAAGGGGGGAGTTTATTGCAAAAGCTGGCAGCATAAGGGGGTGTTTATTGGAGGAGGGCCTTTAATCGAGGAAATACGGTAAATTAAACTGAAAGTATATAACTTTCCGTGTCCATCCCACTTGTTTGACAATAGCTGTTCCACTCAGATAACAGGCAATAACAATAGAAATCCCATCCAACTTTTGTTTAAGATCGCTGTCCCTTTTAGGTCGAAGGCAAAAACAACAGAAACCCATCTCACTTTTGCTGAAGATGGCTGTTCCGCTCAAATCGAGGGCCAAAACAACAGAAACCCACCTCACTTTTGTTGCAGATCGCTGTTCCACTCAAATTGAAGGCCATAACAACAGAAACCCAGCTCGCTATTGTTGAAGATCGCTGTTCCCCTCAAATCTAAGGCCAAAACAACAGAAACCCACCTCACTTTTGTTGAAGATCGCTATTCCACTCAAATCGAAGGCCAAAACAACAGAAACCCACAACACTTTTGTTGAAGATCGCTGTCCCACTCAGATCGAAAGCCAAACCTACAGAAACCCACCCCACTTTTTTTGAAGATCGCTGTCCCACTCAGATTGAAGGCCAAAACAACAGAAGCCAACCCCACTTTTTGTGAAGATCGCTGTCCCAATCAGACTAAAGGCCAAAACAACAGAAACCCACCCTGTTTTTTTTAGGATCGCTGTCCCAATCAGATTGAAGGAGGACACACGCATGATATGTAACTCATAATGAAAAGAAGTAACATGCCCCAATCTCTACAATGATCGTATTGTGATTCGTATTGGTAAGTAATATTGTATTGTTCGGGATTGTCTTTGGAAATTGTTGCTAGGTTGCCTTTCATGTGCATTTATTTTTTCATGGATGGACAAAAACAGGACATGTGTAAATTAGTTAGGAAACTATTCATTTACACATGTTCTGCATGATTTTTGCAGCCTTTGGGTGAGCATGACCACCATCAATCTTCTGGCAAATTCTTTGGTGGCCTTCCCACCCTTTTTCTCATTTTTTGCCTTTCCTTGGCCTTTGCCAATCCTGAAAAAGGCCTCCTTCTGTGATCTGTGAATACACAATTATGTTATAGGTTCTTTTTTTGGTAAAACGATATTATGCAATATTTGGAAGATATCAATTGAACAACTGAGCTTCAAATACAGAAGGTATACTCAGACTATTTTTTTGGCCGGTAGTCTTCTCCCTTCCTTGTCATGAAGGGGGATTTTTTTTGTGCTGCCCAATTCAAAGAATTGGGCAGCACATTCCCTCTTCAGACTGAAAATGTCTTTGTATGTTATTTCCTAGGATACAAATGCAAAGAATGAAAGAATTTTCCACGAAAACAATAACCATGAAATATGAATTAATTATTGTGAATTGTGCAAAAAACTGATTAAATATGAATTAATTTATATTTGCTGTAATTACTTTCGCTTAATCGCCAAGCCAGATTACCATTTTTTCCTAGCTCAGGCTTTTTTGTTGCACTCGCAAACCTTGAAGCCATAATAGCCTTGAAGCAAACAAATTTTAGTTTTTTTTCCCTGATAAGGATAATTGATGTGTGAAAAGCAGAGCATGTTTGCATGAATTTGTACTGATACAAAATCAAAGGACAGCTACTAAACTGCAAATAGTGAAAAATCAATAACATAATAGTGATTTAATTGGCAAGTAGTAAGTTATACATATGGTTGGTAAACATAATAGTAATGGAAAATTTCATTATCTTAATAACATTGAAAGAAAAGTACATACCCAAAATATCTGAAAGAAATAAGAATTAAATGTCAACAGCTAAACTGCAAATACTGAAAAAGAAGAAGATAATTGTGATTTAAATGCTAAGTAGTAAGCTGTACATATGGTTGGTGAACATAAAAGTATTGGAGAATTTCATTATCTGAGTAACATTGAAAGAAAAGTACATACTGAAATCCGAACAATGTAAAAAATAAAAGGCTAAAAGGCCAACTACCAAACTGCAAATACTGAAAAAAGAATAAGATCATTGTAATTGAATTGGTAAGTAGTAAGTTATACATATGCTTGGTGAAGACAATAGTAATGGAGAACCTCATTATCAAGTAACATTGAACTGAAAGTACATACCGAAAATGTGTTAAACAAAATAAAAATCAACGGGCAGGGCAACTGCCAAACTGCAAATCCTGGAAAAATAATAAAATAATTGTGATTTATATGGTATGTAGTAAGTTATACATTTGCTTGGTGAAAACAATAATAATGGAGAATCTCATTATCCAAGTAGCATTGAACTGAAAGTACATACCGAAATCTTTTTTCTTCAGTAGGAAGGTTCAACGAAAACAATTGGAAAGCTAAACAAAGACTGGAAAAGGAATACCATCAGTGATTAAATACTTGGAAATAGTTGTGCATGTAATAAAAAATTCGGGTATTGTTTGTAACTGTCTTTATGAATATGTAAAGGTATAAAATGTTAGTAATGAGGTAAAAAGTATTTACCTGTTGACTGTGGCTCTGCTTTTCACAATGGAGAAACCGAAAAAAATTTTGGAGCGTTGCATTGTGAAGATAATTTTGAATATGAACACCATAGCAACAGATTGAAGATGGCCTCATATAACAAAATATAGATACCTGAAATCGAGACCTCCTGGAAATGTCACAGAATGCATGAATACTGTTAGTATGTGGGTGGAAACACCCTGGTAGTGGCCTGATAGTCTGAAATTGAGTTATGAGAAATGACCACAGAAAATGAAGACTTTTCAAGAGAAGCATATGTAATGTTGCACGCTTCACTGGTAAATTATATTCAGGTAAGTAGTACATTTATGTTGTAAGATATACAGTTTTTGTTGCAACTATAAAAAATAATACATACATACATACATACATACCTACATACATAGATACCTACATATAAACCTATTATATACCTACTATACAAACACACCATACCTATTATACCAACATACTATACCTACTATACCTACTATAACAACATACTATACCTACTATACAAACATACTATACCGACTATAAAAACAAAAACACGGGTCTTCTTCAAAAGTACCTGCTGCCTACAGAAGGCAAATTTGCACAATAACTAAAAACGTGTCACTGTTCAGGTGGGTCGCTAAAAGAGCCAATCAAATTGCAGGAAAAGGCGAAACAGGCCATGTGAAGAGCCAATACTTTGTTCGAAAATGGAGTTCGTGACCCGAATTTGGAAGTTTCACCAGCGTAAATCGTCTTTTTTTCGTGATAGCACAATTAGTCGAATAATTAATGGAATAACTCAAAAATTATTTTAAAATAGGCTTCCAAAAATAGATAACTTTTGCCTCCTCCAGAAACGGAGCCTTTCCATGCAAGTCTCAACCTGGTGTGACCCCATTGAAAAAAGCCTTATTGATCACCAATTTGCCGTTTCGTCCCATTGTTTTGAGACTTTCAACCTATTTTTTCCCCTCGAATCTATTGTTTCAGCGTAGTTTCGAGCCCTTGTAACATGACTCTGCAAAATATATATATTAGATATAAACTTATAGTGGATATGGTGCCTAATTCTGAAAACAAACTGTGATGTACATCTATTGCTTCAATTGGCCTTCCTTGGTATTGATGTTCTGCAATGATTGCTTAGTGGACAAGGACAGGGCTCTTTAAAATTCTCGACTAAAGCATAGACATAAGAGAAAACTGTAGTCTGGAAGCTAACAACGAGCCATTGTCCAAATCCTTGAACAGGCTGATCACGTGACCACGCAAGTGCATCAATTTCACAACAAACTTCGAAACGTAATGGCGACTGCAGAAGAATTGATTAGTGGCGATGATTTGGACGCGATTTTCAATCTTATTGACGACAATATTTTTGAGCAAGATGAACAATTTACTAACTTGATGAGTTCTAATGTATCAGAGATAGGTTTATTTCTTACTTTACTATTATTTTCACACTTCAAGCTCGCAAAGATAAACTGTGACGCATCGATTTCATAGGCCCAATCATTTTGTGGATCGCGATGGTGAGATAGGAAGAAAGGTTATTGCTGAAGTATGTGTGCTCAAACGTTGAGATTTCGCTCTTTAGAATTACCTTTCGTTTTTATTACCCAATGAAGAAGTTTTAGCAAAAACAAGGCTGGGCTGGTATACAGTTTTCAACTTTGAAACCACTCACTGTTAAGCCTACCTAGTTAATACAGTAACCCATGTTGATACTATTTTTTTTGTTTTGTTTTTACTAGGTATTAGAAGAACCATCTATTATTTACAAATGTGCTCAATTTGAAAAGGTTTCCAAATCAAATAGAGGTCTTAAAAGGCACATTAGCGTGACACACAGCCAAAGAAAAGGAGCCAAACACCCAAATGCAGCAGAGGAGGTCAAAGCGGAATCCATACTGCACCCCCTCACACTGAAAAAGCTCATAGAAAATAGCATCGACAAATTTGAAAAAGAACAGCTTTATCCTGATATTTTAACTGAAATAAAGGCATATAAAGCTATGCTTAACATAACAGATGTTTTGATAACCTATTCCTACATCAAAGAGGTAATATTGCAATTTCAAGGAGATGCTGAAAAATGTTATCGGCTCTTTGATAGCTGTGTGACCAAAGAGAATTGTTTCTTCAAAGAACTCAGCAAAAACTGCTGTTTACTGCACGGATTTAAGCTGGCTAATCACGTTCTTGCCCACTTGAATAAGTCAAGCTATGAAGGAGTTCTTATCAAACAAAAAGCTGAAGAGATCAACTTTTCTGAGAAAGATCACGCTTGCATTGGGTATTTAGGAGGATATGTTTTTGGGACATTCTACAGAAGGATCAGAAATTCCACAAAATGGCAAACCACCAAAAGCCAACAATCCCTTGCTCTTCTTTTGGCTGGGAAATGCTCACAAAAGTCTAGTGAAACTGAAAAAAGTGCACACAGGCTTTTAAATGCTAAAAACAGAGGAGGATTGTGGACAGTTACAAAAGAAGTGTAGAAAATGTTCAGAATAGCCGAAATTAAATTTTGTGAGAGGTCATCTGCAGTTTTTTTTCAAATAGACTGTCCAGAAATCATCAACCAGTTACTCAAAGAAAGTGAAGTTATATCCAATTTTACATGTATCTGCAATAAAGCTGAGCAACAAGTGGAAAAAGAAATTGTGATGGATATGCTTGAAAGCTTACAGAACCCATTGGTATGCAAAGAACATAAAAGAAAAACACATGGTGGCAACAAAGAAGCAAAAGACTCGATCCCTAAGATCAGAAATAAAAAAGAAATCCTCTAGCCAAGAACAAGTGCAGGGATAAATGTTCTTCCATTTTAATAGGTCTGCAGGGGTAAAATGGGTAGACTGGGGATAAAATGGGCAATAATGATTGCTGGAAAACAATAAACAGTTAACTGTTAAATCAACATTGACAACATCAAGGAAGGCAGTTTCACCCATCGCAGCTAGGAAAAATCTGTGAATGAAGATTTCTATCAATTTATCCACCTCTCTTCCTTTGCCCATGTTTAGCTAGTTCACCTTGCATATTCCGGATACAATATATTTGTTAAGCATTTTCTGCATCATCCGGTTTGCAATTTGCAGAAGCTACGGGAAGAAAAACTTTCTGATTTCTAATTGCATTGTTATTGTAGCAAAAATCTCTCATTGTCGGATTATTTTTGCGCTGCCCAATTGCATGTTGACTCCCAAAGTAATTTTCCAAGGGGTCATGGCAAAAGCGCTCTGTGAGGACGTACTCAATGCCATGCGACAGGAGGTATTTGGTGAGCTCAATTACAGATTTCACGGCTATATGCAAACCTTCATAGGTCTGATATGAGATGAACATATTGGCTTTGTCACCTTTAGAATACTTTCCTGGTTTTCTTTCAATTGATGATAACCAATCTTCAAAATATTGCAAGAAAGTATTGTTGAGGTAGCCAAATCGTTCATCATCTATGGTGGTATAAGGCATAAGAGCAGGCTTCTGTTTTAGCACATGTTCTTTGGTGTTTCTCACATTGAGGCAGTCAAAACACTTTTCCATCATTTCGCAAAACCTTGCAGTTCCTTGAGCATCAGGTGGTCCAAATTCCTGCAGTGTACATCAAACAGTTGAACTGAGAATCTGTGCTGCCAGCTTCACATTCATTACAGAATAGGAATTCAGCTAAATGTGATCATACGTCAATCTAGGTGGGTGGAGTCCACATTCTAGATCCTCATAAAACAAATCAGCAATGTGACTCCACAGAAAATGACTCCCCTCATTCCACAGCAGCCTGGATGCATTTCCTGAACCAGATTTTGCAAGACAATTTCTTGCTGTCTTCATGAGGTGTGGAGGATCAGCAAAGAAGTATATAAACCTGTCACTGCTAAAGCAGTTAACTGTTTTATACACCACATCCCCAGTAGAACCAGGTACAACATGCCTTTTAAAAAATTTCCGGTCTCTTGAGGCAACTTCACAGGTAACGACCATGACTTTCAAGTTACATTGTAACTCACATATGCCGACTGCTTTCCAGAACAATGGGTACATTTGGAAAGATGTAGCCCCATTTGTTGCAAAATTAGAAAGGCTAAATTTGAGCGGGTTTACAATTCTTCTTATCAAAAATACAAGGACATGGGTTGCGACTTTGTCTACTTTCTGCAATGCTGCGTAGTTGAGGTGAATGTCGCCCAAATTGACAAATCCAATGAGCTCCCCTGTGTGCTTGTCCCAGACAAGGTTTTCCTGGATTTTCATTTCATCCATCAGAATGACTATGTTTTTTTCAGCTTCAGAAAAATTCTTTACTTTTTCACACAACTCTGTGATAATTTCCTTATTGAACCCTTGTTTTGGACAAATATAGTTCTTGTAACTATGAAGTGTTCTTCCACTTGGGAGGATCAGGATGCCAGTTTGCTTTTTCTCCTCATAACGCAACTCGTCATAGGCAGAAGCAGACTTTGCTGCCAATCCCAGGCAAAATTTTATCACCATTGGATGGTAGCGAATACCAGTCTTAGATGCACTTAAATAATTTTGCTGTTCTTCCCAAAATAAACGCATAAATGGGGGGATTTTCTCCTCGTCAACGCCACCCGTAATATCAGTCAAATCTTTGCTTACATCCTGACTGACTGGGACTGCAGAGGTTTCAAGCTCTTGTCTTATCTCCTCAATTTGAACTTTAAGTACTTTGTTTTCCGCCCTGTACCCTTGAAGTGTTAATTTGACCCTTTCTTTTGAGGTCTGGCTTATAGGGGCATTCAGTTTTTCAGGCACTGTCAAGTTGTCCCTTTTTCTCTTGGCAGCCTTAGCTACTTCTCTCTGAGAACTGATGCACTTCTTGCATTGATTGGCAGTTGCAAGAACTTGGCAAGAAAGGGCTCTATTGAAGTCAGTCTGGTGAAAAGGGCTAGTACCAGTGTCAGTTATTTCAACTTTTTTTGGTATGCAGTGCTTAATAAATGAGCCAAAATCAGCTTGTTCCAGTTCCAACATACCACAACAAATAGTGTATCCATTTAGAATGGAAATCAAATTGGACAATGTGATGTTCTTGCATGACTTTTCATAGGTTTCAGAAAGCTCATGTTCTTCTGGAAGTTTCCACCCAAAAACTCTTACGGAAAACTTCAGATCACTGTTAACGAAAACCTCGTAGATTGGAATGATATGAGAGTTATCAAATTTGACAATCTTTACACCGATGTCTTCTTTTTCCTCTGTTTGCGGCCCCTCAAGCTTCAGTGCATGCATCCTTGACATGAATTCTTTGAAATTCTTGCAGCAGTCAGTTGGCTTTTCATTTGACTTCTCTTTTCAGTCAAAGATAGAAAAGATGTTCTTGGCTCTCTTGTGCAACTGCAATAAATATGTAAACAGTAAATAAATTTGTAAGTTTTGAAGGCTTTGAATAAGAGTGTGATACGAGTATTGGAAATAAAGTACCCATCATTTCATCCATAAAATAAATTTTATAATATACAAAATTATTAATCAGTAATCTGTCATATGGGGTCTGATTCAAGGACTTCCGAGGATAAGATAATATTGGATGCACCAAATGTTTATCACTCTTTCCTAACTTCATTGTGTGAAACTGAATTTAGAGTTAAACTTACATTGCCCTGGGAACACTCTTTTCTGGCAAGTTTAGCGATGGGATTGATCCAGGTTTCATGGTTGTTCTTCCTTCATCTAGAAGGAAATAGGAAATCAGTTTTAAAGAACTTCTACATGCAGCCTGCAAATTTTATTTAAGATGCCAAAGATGCTTAAGAAATCATAAGATACCAAAGATGCTTAAGAAATCATACAGTAGCATTTTATGTTGATTTTTCAAGGAAATGATTGAGTAACTGGAAGTTTTTCATCATGAAAGTCTGATTTAGGGGTTTCATAATTTCTTCAGGGTTGTTAGAAACTTACCTCAGCCTTTCAGATAATAAAAGAGTTTCTTATTTGTTGTGCTGACTTTTTGTGTCTTCTCTCCTATATGAATATTTTTTAAACAAGTGTCAAGTAAAATAAAATATAAGTAAAGAATATACTCACGATAGTTCAACTGGCTTGGATGAAAATGTTTCTCGCATATGCGGATTGTGGACTTTTTGATCGGCGTTCTTAGGCCTGCATCTATCACCCGATCCTTTGTCACGATATTTATCAATTCTTTTCTCCATTTCTTATTGTACTCGTCATCACCTGAAGGAGCCTTCATTATACCAATCTTGGTATTCCTCCGATTAGAATTGCAACCAAATATCGAACAATTTGTGCCAGGCATCTTGAAAACATTTGACTCACAGTGAGCAGTGAGCTATGCTGGTACTCTCGCATTGATTTTCAAGTATTGATGCACTCACAGGAGGACTGGGTACGAAAATTGTGAGTACAATAAGTTAGAACAATAGCTTATTGTTATCTTCCAGACCACAGTTTTCTCTTATGTCTATGACTAAAGGCAATGGCTTTTGCTTATAAAAAGCAATCTGGGCTTTTCTTCTTTCTGTTGAATAGTGTGCATGGGTGCAATTTTCTGGTTCCCAGTGATCAAATATCTATGACACAAAGGAAAAATAGTCACATTCTTTTTTTAACAATTTCAAAAGATAGGGGCCTATGGCCTAACATGCTCACTGATGATAGACTTGCTTGATCAGACTGTGGGATGTTTAAATTCAAACATAATTATATCAAATTTAAACTAATATCGACAATGCATTTTTATATATTGAAAAGTGGATTTACCAGTTGTATATCTCAAGTTATTTATAGGTCTTTAGTTCTCGTTAATCCAATGGTACAAAGCAACTTGCCACGGGTGGCTTTATCAGAGGAAAATATTTGCCGCAAAATCCTATATCAGCCAGGCCATTTCCTCGGTTATTTAACTTGCCATTTGGTCAAGAAAATGTATCCGACAACGACTTACACTTTAGTTTTTTAGAGTATCTTCGTTTTGCAATGAAATACGGATTTTTGTAGTGTAAAAATGCAACTTGCACTGTTGCTGCAGTCACTATTTGAGTTATTTTGCCAACCAGCACTATGCGAATGCGCGGAAAATGGGCTTTGTTAGTGTTTACTGAAACAGCCCTATTGAAGCATTTAACCTTGTTCCTGCTTGTGTCAAAGATCTTCTTCTTGCAAGTTTGAGATGCAATGTAAATTGTGAGCTTCCTCACCATGGCGGTTTCATCAGAGTGCATCTCACACTTTTTGTTCTGCAGCAATGAGGTACTTTTTATGTCTGCGACGTTATCTTCTTGCTGTTCAAATGTTGTGTCAACAGTAATGCAAAGATGGAATGTGCCTTTAATGCATTTGACAGCAGAGTCTTTCAGCAGGTATGTCTACCCTGAAATTAGATTGTCAAACAATGGCTTGCAAATATGAAACTTGCAGGAAGATGTGCTGTCCTCCAAAATGCCATCTTCTTTTACTTTAATTGTGTTATTAGTTCCAAGTAGCTTAACAACCTTGGGTTCACTGTTAAAAATTGTACACGTGGCTATGACATTGACTTGCTGGTTCAATGGCTGCTTGTTTATCATATCCAGGGTAATTTGGAGGCTCGGCTTTTATTGAAGCATATCAATATTAAATCAAAAAATTGGGGCATAGTCAAAATCAATGTCTATCTTTGGTAGCATGTTTGCTGAAGGAGATTGATTGAAAATAGTAGTTTTGTGCATCACCATCACCCATTGCAACATTCTTCAACATGAGAGAGGACATTGACATTTGAAATTTTTCTAATGCTTGATCCGCAGCAACGTTATAGCCAACACCATGTCTCCTTTTGCAGGGGCTTTTTTGTTAAAGCACATCTGTAAAATGCATAGCTGTGATTCGATTTTTTTAGAGGACTTAATGAATGAATGTAACCTTTTTCTTGACCATGGATGAAGAGAAGACGTACGTTAAGAATACGAGTATAGATAAATAGATAAATTAAGAATAGATAAATGTTACATGTTATCATATACAATATTGTGTCGATATACAGCAGATATCATTGGCAGATATACGATACAAATTCAGAAATGATCTTGGCAAACTTTTTTCACATTACTGTTGAACTTCATCATACATACACACAGCATTTAGAAATGTTTTCTATTCAATGCTTAGAATATAATTACCCAAAGAACTACTATGAAAGCTCATACTTTCTAAACTATGCATCAATAGCAGTGCAGCAGTGTACATAGCAGAGCAGTATTACATTCTAAGTTACAATAGTTGGAGCACAAACAAGCATTACATCGAATATTAATATTCTACTTCATCACATGATGACACTCTAATCTTGCCGAAAACATTAGATTCAACCTGAAACAATAGACTGAGCACCCAAAACAATAGGTGGCACGCAGAAAATCAATCGGCCGAAACGGCAAAAGAGGGATACATAGCGGTTGTTATAGGGCCTTAATCTGCCCTATTTTTATGTGAGCTGTTCCTTGTCAGCTGAAGCAATAAGTTATCTTTATGAGAGCTTACTGTTTCGACTAAAAGGTTAGGAAATTCTGTGTTGGAGTTCGCTTAATTGTCTATCACAAAAAAATAGGTTTACCCCGCCGAAACATTGAAATTCGCCTCATGAACTCGAATTTCGAACAAAGTATTCGCTCTTCACGTGACCTGTTTTGCCTTTTGCTGCAATTTGATTCACTCACCTGAAAGCAACTTCATGCAAACACTCACGCGTCTTTTGTTATCATGCAAATTCAAAATGTTTTACGACCTGATTTATCTTTGTAAAGAGCTGCTAATTGTTTGAAAGACCCCCGGAGAGTTGCAGGAAACAATTTAAAACACAGGTGATAGCTTTGTTTTGTATTTTGAGATGAAATAGTCTTTAGTTTTGTAGTAGGCGACCACAATTGTTGCTTCAGCATGCTTGCCATGCTTAGGCCTAATGTAAACAAGGCCAAAGTTTTGATCAACAAATTATGATATGCGATTATCAGGCAAGCGCAGCAAGCCAAACTGTTGTAAGATTAGTAGGCAGAGGCATGAGCGTTAGCAAATGAAGTGCAGAAAGTGCGCCAACCACAGTCGAGCACCACTTCACAAATAATGAAACATAAATAAGAAATAATATTATATACATGAAAAGTGGTTACCTATACATCACAAGAGTTCAATAAAAATGGAATGTACACAGCGGTGCTCTTGGTTTCACTGCAATGTGTCAACTCGAGCAGCAGAAAACTGGGTGGAAACCCTTGGCAGAATTTACTATGTTAGAAAGGCCATATTTTCACTCTAGTTTGGTTAATGCTAATGTTTACAGGCACTGGTCTCTCGACTGGGCACAGAACAGCTGCATTTTTTATTGATCTCCTCTGTATGGCTTTATTCCTGAACCACCTACAAGAACAAGCATTGCATGTCATAAATGTGTACAATTACCTATCCCCTGCCCCCCTTAATGCTTTTAACCCCCCTTTAAGCTTTTACACCCCGCTAATATTACACTGTACCACTTCAAAACCTCTTATTCATTGTTGCTACTGTGCACTTGACTTTCAAAACCCAGGGTCATGCCTTCATCTAGGTGCGATTGAAAAAAGCTTGTAATCTTCAAGACATTTCAAACAAATATTGCTAAGTTCACGGAAATGAAAAAGAGTAATTGTTGAAACTTGCATACCTTATAGCTTTATCAAAGGCATGTTATTGGATCACAATCAATTAATGGAATGCAAGTCTTGTTGGAGGTACTTTAGAGCAATTACATATTGCTGGGTAATAAGGTGAACTTGTTGTCACAGCTGGCGAAAAGGTACACAAATCGTGCAGAGACACAAATCATACATAAACAAGAAGAATATAAAGTCATCTAACAAAAAGAAGGAATCCACTTCTTATGCTGGTAGCCCAATGAAGCACAGGTTAAGAACAGATCATGAATTTGATTTCAGATTAAATTGTTTATTCAGTAAATATCCTGTTTTCGAAAAGGTTAAACGAGATAAGAAAGCCTACCAAGTAATGTGCAAAGACCCTTAACTCGATATTAGCATCCTCAAAATTTGTGAGCAACGTAATGATTCCTGGGCAGCTTTTGTTAAGGGTCATATAGCTTATGAATGATGATTGATTTGCATTCAAATGATGCAGTATACCATCAAGTTTTAGTAAAAATTTCGGTACTGGAAAGGATATCCCCCAAACATATGAAGGTAAGAGACAGTCAACATCAGGGACAAAACGAGGGCAGCCTTCAGATCTAGATCATGAATCAGCTTTCGATGTTGTTTGTAGATATTTGCGCAAGAATGATGATGAACAAGTTACTATTAGTGACCTTATATTGATCATGCAACAAAATCTTCCACAAGTGAAGCATTCCACAAGTGAAGCATATACTTCAAAATGGATGAAAGCCTGATTAACAGAACAGTTTAAGGATGAAATTGTGTTTACAGAGATTGTTGTTGTGAAAACGTTGTGAATTTCAAATAAAAAACTAGAAATCTTCCACATGAAATCTATAGAAGCTACAAATCCCGACGACTTGGAATTGGAAAGAATTGCCATCATTGAAACTGCTTGCAATTCTCCTAAAAATGAAATTAAGGAGTACTATTGCTCCAGGACAACAAATGCATCAACTGAAGATATTGAGTCACTTACACATTCCAAAGAGTTCCTCTTTCCATCGTTGCAACTACTGCTAGAGAAAATGTTTGTTACTAAAGGAAGTAATATGCGCATTGTTTCTATTCGTGAAGCAATTATGCAAGAGGTTTGGCCAACAGCAACCATTGCACCTCTTTAAATTGGATTGGGAGTACACATGTATAGGCAATCGGGGTCAAGCTTTTTAATTGACTCCTTGCACAATTACGGATTTTGCTCATCTTACTCCGAGGTTCAGAAGTTTGAAGAAAGTGCAGCTTATTATCAGGAGATTGAAGGAATTGATAATGACTCATTAATTCAACATATAGGAAATAGCCTTGACAACAATGTCCAAACAATTGATGGCCTTAACACTTTTCATTGTATGGGGGTAATTGCAGCTATCACCCCACGGCTAACGTCTACTAAATCAGTACTAAGAATATATGTATCTTCAAAAGATATAATAAATATTGGCAGCATAGATACTCATACATTTTGCTCGTGTCAGAAGTTATCTGGCAGCTAAAATACCAACTTTTACTGGAATTTAACGGTAATGGTACAAAAAATATTGTTGACGTTCTTTAGAAAAGTGCATGGACACTGAAACCGGAATGATCTATTTGGAATGGTTGTATGCAAATGATGCACAATGGAGAACACTCAGGACAATCGTGTATTATCTTCATGCTAATCATTGAATGAAGTGAAGCAATGAATCTTCCATAATGTCAATCATGCACTTTGTTGCAGAGCAGGCCAAACAATACAATATGAGCCCACTACTAACATTTGAGCATCTTTTGTATTGGAAAGGAATTGAAATACAACTGAGCGAGAGAGGACATGATCATCAAAAGTGATCATCAAAAATGGCACTATTACTGATGATGATTCCTAGGCCTTTTGTGTTGACTTTCTAAGTGATTTCGTTGTCTAATGAGTTCTTGGAAGTTGTGTTGTTTCTGATATTGTCATTTTTACCATATCGTATGAGCTCAAATTTCCCAACATTGAATTCCATATTGTTTTCTCTTCGCCACTTGTATATATCTTCTAGATCCGTTTGTAATTGGTTTGCATCATTCTCATCTTTAGTTGTTCTTGTCACTATTGTGTCATGTGCAAATGGTGAAACAATTGTGTTTCTATCAACGTCCTTGCTAATCTCCACTATCAATACAAGGAATACAATAGGACTAAGGACGGTTCCCTTTGGGACACTACTGGTCACTCTGATTAGGGATGACAGTGTGCTATTTGTGTTCGTCCTGAGAGGAATCCATATATCCACTGGCCTACTTTACCACTTATTCCAAGTTAGCGTGGTTTTTTTGATAATATACAGTGATCATTTGATAATATACACCTTATCAAATGCCTTAGCAAAGTCCTGGTATATCATGTCAGAGTTGCTTCCTGGAAAATGCGACCATTGTTCTGTGTGTGACAGGTGCCTGGTTTCTTGAACTCAATTGTTCACGAAAGCCTTCCAATCCTTCTCTGTACCCTTTATCCAATAGTTTGCTGTTATTGAATAGGACCAATAGTAAGTATTGCTGATGTTGACAATTGACTTGATTGTTTTCTTGACGTTGTCCATTAGTCTTGCTAATATCAGGCAGGACAAAAGTCGGAGTCTTGGAATTGACATCTTCTTCAATGGTGATACTCAATAGATCTGCTCTTGTAGAGTTTGTCCCTTGGTACTTTACACATGCTTTTCCTTGTAGTGATATTAACGTTTATTCACACTATATGCACATCAATTTACTTTTTTACAGTTGAAACTAATTAAAATACACATGCATTTGCTTGTTTTCAGTGATATTAACATTCAATCACATTAATTGCATATTAATTTACGTTTTCATAGTTGAAACTAAGCAAAATACACATGCATTTGCTTGTTTTTAGTGATATTAACATTACTGCACACTAATTGCACCTAAATGCACGTTATTACAGCTAAAACTAAGTAAAATACACACGCATTTGCTTGTTTTCAGTATTAACAATACTGCACACTAATTGCACATGAATCCACGTTATTACAGCTGAAAGTAAGTAAAATACACATACATTTGCTTCTTTTCAGTGATATTAACATTACTGCACACTATTTGCACATGAATCCACGTTATTACAGCTGAAACTAAATAAAATACACATGCATTTGCTTGTTTTCAGTGATATTAACATTACTGCACACTAATTGCACTTGAAGCCAAGAACATTACTTATTCATGTGCAATTAGTGTGCAGTATTGTTAATACTGAAAACAAGCAAATGCGTGTGTATTTTACTTAGTTTTAGCTGTAATAACGTGCATTCAAGTGCAATTAGTGTGCAGTAATGTTAATATCACTAAAAACAAGGAAATGCATGTGTATTTTGCTTAGTTTCAACTATGAAAACGTAAATTAATATGCAATTAATGCGATTGAATGTTAATATCACTGAAAACAAGCAAATGCATGTGTATTTTAATTAGTTTCAACTGTAAAAAAGTAAATTGATGTGCATATAGTGTGATTAAACGTTAATATCACTGAAAACAAGGAATAGCATGTGTATTTTACTTAGTTTCAGACGTAAAAACGTAGTTTCATGTGTAAGTAGTGTGAATAAATGTTAATATCACTGAAAACAAGCAAATGCATTTGTATTTTACTTAGTTTCAGCTGTAAAAACACGGCTTCATTTGCAGTTAAGGTTAATGAGAGTTAAGATCACTGAAAACAAGCAAATGCATGTGTAATTTACTTAGTTTCAACCGTAAAAACGTAACTTGATGTGCAGTTAATGTGAATGAATGTGAATGTCACTGAAAACAAGCAAATGCATGTGTATTTTACTTAGTTTCAACTGTGAAACAGTAAATTGATGTGTACTTAGTGTGAAGGAATGTTAATATCACTGGAAACAAGTAAATGCATATGCATTTTACTTAGTTCCAACCGTAATAATGTGGATCCATGTGCAATTAGTGAGCAGTAATGTTAATATCACTGAAAACAAGCAAATGCATGTGTATTTTACTTAGTTTCAGCTGTAATAACGTGGATTCATGTGCAAATAGTGTGCAGTAATGTTAATACCACTGAAAACAAGCAAATGCATTTGTAATTTACTTAGTTTCAACCGTAAAAACGTAAATTAATATGAATTAATGTGATTGAATGTTAATATCACTGAAAGCAAGCAAATGCATGTGTAATTTACCTAGATTCAATTATAAAAACGTAAATTCATGTGTACTTAGTGTGAATGAATGCTAATGTCACTTACAACAAGCAAATGCATGTGTATTTTACTTAGTTTCAACTGTGAAAACGTAAATTACTATGCAATTAATGTGATTGAATGTTAATATCATTGAAAACAAGCATATGCATGGGTATTTTAATTAGTTTCAACTGTAAAAAAGTAAATTGATGTGCATATAGTGTGAATAAACGTTAATATCGCTGAAAACAAGCAATTGCATGTGTATTTTACTTACTTTCAAATGTAATAACGTGGATTCATGTGCAATTATTGTGCAGTAATGTTAATATTACTGAAAACAAGCAAATGCATATGTATTTTACTTAGTTTCAACTGTAATAACGTGGATTCATGGGCAATTAGTGTGCAGTAATGTTAATATCGCTGAAAACTAGCAAATGCATGTGTATTTTACTTAGTTTCAGTTGTAATAACTTGGCTTCAAGTGCAATTAGTGTGCAGTAATGTTAGTATCACTGAAAACAAGCAAATGTATGTTTATTTTACTTAGTTTCAGCTGTAATAACGTGGATTCATGTGCAATTAGTGTGCAGTATTGTTAATACTGAAAACAAGCAAATGCGTGTGTATTTTACTTAGTTTTAGCTTTAATAACGTGCATTCAAGTGCAATTAGTGTGCAGTAATGTTAATATCACTGAAAACAAGCAAATGCATGTGTATTTTAATTAGTTTTAACTGTAAAAAAGTAAATTGATGTGCATATAGTGTGAATAAACGTTAATATCACTGAAAACAAGGAATAGCATGTGTATTTTACTTAGTTTCAGACGTAAAACGTACTTTCATGTGTAAGTAGTGTGAATAAATGTTAATATCACTGAAAACAAGCAAATGCATTTGTATTTTACTTAGTTTCAGCTGTAAAAACACGGCTTCATTTGCAATTAAGGTTAATGAAAGTTAAGATCTCTGAAAACAAGCAAATGCATGTGTAATTTACTTAGTTTCAACCGTAAAAACGTAACTTAAGGTGCAGTTAATGTGAATGAATATGAATGTCATTGAAAACAAGCAAATGCATGTGTATTTTACTTAGTTTTAACTGTGAAACAGTAAATTGATGTGTACTTAGTGTGAAGGAATGTTAATATCACTGAAAACAAGCCAATGCATGTGTATTTTACTTCGTTTCAGCTGTAATAACGTGGCTTCATGTGCAATTAGTGTGAATGAATCTTAAAATCACTGAAAGCAAGCAAATGCATGTGTAATTTACCTAGATTCAATTATAAAAACGTAAATTCATGTGTACTTAGTGTGAATGAATGCTTATGTCACTGACAGCAAGCAAATGCATGTGTATTTTACTTAGTTTCAACTGTGAAAACGTAAATTACTATGCAATTAATGTGATTGAATGTTAATATTACTGAAAACAAGCATATGCATGTGTATTTTAATTAGTTTCAACTGTAAAAAAGTAAATTGATGTGCATATAGTGTGAATAAACGTGAATATCACTGAAAACAAGCAATTGCATGTGTATTTTACTTACTTTCAAATGTAATAACGTGGATTCAAGTGCAATTATTGTGCAGTAATGTTAACATTACTGAAAACAAGCAAATGCATATGTATTTTACTTAGTTTCAACTGTAATAACGTGGATTCATGGGCAATTAGTGTGCAGTAATGTTAATATCACTGAAAACTAGCAAATGCATGTGTATTTTACTTAGTTTCAGCTGTAATAACTTGGCTTCAAGTGCAATTAGTGTGCAGTAATGTTAATATCACTGAAAAGAAGCAAATGCATGTGTATTTGCTTGCGTATGTGTATTCGCTTACGCTCATGCCCCTTTCAACCCCATGTACAATGTGTTAGCTCGCTGCGCTCGCCTGTCTATCCATTATCAAAAAGCATTGACTTCGTGCGCTGCATTCGCTTACGCTCATGCCTCTGCCTACTCCTTTTACAAAAGCTTGGCTCGCTTCGCTCGCCTGATAATCCCTTATCATAATTTGTTGATTAAAACTTTGGGCTTGTTTACATTAGGCCTAAGCATCGCAACTGTTCTCGTGAAGTCGCAAAAGAGGCAATCAACTTGCAGCAAAAGGCGACACGGGTCTCGTGAACAGCGAATACGTGGTTCGAAAATGGAGTTTGCCACGCGAATTTGGAATTTTCGCCACCAAAAACTGTAGTTTTTTCGTGATAGTACAATTAGCAGAATAATTAATGGAATAATTCAAAGGAACTTTAAAAAAACAAAACCAAAAATAGATAACCTTGGTCTAATTAATAATTGGCACTTTCCATTTGAAATTTAGCACAAATAATGTACAAACAAAAAAGCCTTTTTGATTACACGGTTCGCCGTTTCATCTCATGGTTTTGAGGTATCACTGGAAACAAGTAAATGCATATGCATTTTACTTAGTTCCAACCGTAGTAACGTGGATTCATGTGCAATTAGTGAGCAGTATTGTTAATATCACTGAAAACAAGCAAATGCATGTGTATTTTACTTAGTTTCAGCTGTAATAACGTGGATTCATGTGCAAATAGTGTGCAGTAATGTTAATACCACTGAAAACAAGCAAAAGTATGTGTATTTTACTTAGTTTCAGCTGTAATAACATGGATTCATGTGCAATTAGTGTGCAGTATTGTTAATACTGAAAACAGGCAAATGCATGTGCATTTTAATTATTTTCAACTGTAAAAAAGTAAATTGATGTGCCTACAGTGTGAATAAACGTTAACATCACTGAAAACAAACAAAAGCATGTGTATTTTACTTAGTTTCAGCTGTGAAAACGTAAATTCATGTGTAAGTAATGTGAATAAATGTTAATATCACTGAAAACAAGCAAATGCATTTGTATTTTACTTAGTTTCAGCTGTGAAAACACGGCTTCATTTGCAATTAAGGTTAATGAAAGTTAATATCACTGAAAACAAGCAACTGCATGTGTAATTTACTTAGTTTCAACTGTACAACAGTAAATTGATGTGTACTTAGTGTGAAGGAATGTTCATATCACTGAAAGCAAGCAAATGCATGTGTAATTTACTTAGTTTCAATTGTAAAAACGTAAATTCAAGTGTACTTAGTGTGAATGAATGTTAATGTCACTGAAAACAAGCAAATGCTTGCGTATTTTACTTGATTTCAGCTGTAATAACGTGGATTCATGTGGCATTGGTGTGCAGTAATGTTATTATCACTAAAAACAAGCAAATGCATGTGTATTTTACTTAGTTTCAGCTGTAATAACTTGGCTTCATGTGCAATTAGTGTGTATGAATGTTAATATCACTGAAAACAAGCAAATGCATGTGTATTTTACTTAGTTTCAGCTGTAATAACATGGATTCATGTGCAAATAGTGTGCAGTAATGTTAGTAACACTGAAAACAAGTAAATGCATGTGCATTTTACTTAGTTTCAGCTGTAATAACGTGGATTCATGTGCAAATAGTGTGCAGTAATGTTAATATCACTGAAAACAAGCAAATGCATGTGTATTTTACTTAGTTTTAGCTGTAACAACGTGGATTCAAGTGCAATTAGTGTGCAGTAACGTTAATATCACTAAAAACAAGCAAATGCATGTGTATTTTACTTAATTTCAGCTGTAATAATGTGGACTCATGTGCAATTAGTGTGCAGTAATGTTAATATCACTGAAAACTAGCTAATGCATTTGTATTTTACTTAATTTCAGCTGTAAAAACACGGCTTCATTTGCAATTAAGGTTAATGAAAGTTAAGATCACTGAAAACAAGCAAATGCATGTGTAATTTACTTAGTTTCAACCGTAAAAACGTAACTTAATGTGCAGTTAATGTGAATGAATGTGAATGTCACTGAAAACAAGCAAATGCATGTGTATTTTACTTAGTTTCAACTGTGAAACAGTAAATTGATGTGTACTTAGTGTGAAGGAATGTTAATATCACTGAAAACAAGCCAATGCATGTGTATTTTACTTCGTTTCAGCTGTAATAACGTGGCCTCATGTGCAATTAATGTGAATGAATCTTAATATCACTGAAAGCAAGCAAATGCATGTGTAATTTACCTAGATTCAATTATAAAAACGTAAATTCATGTGTACTTAGTGTGAATGAATGCTAATGTCACTGACAACAAGCAAATGCATGTGTATTTTGCTTAGTTTCAACTGTGAAAACGTAAATTAATATGTAATTAATGTGATTTAATGTTAATATCACTGAAAACAAGCAAATGCATGTGTATTTTAATTAGTTTCAACTGTAAAAAAGTAAATTGATGTGCATATAGTGTGAATAAACGTTAATATCACTGAAAGCAAGCAAATGCATGTGTAATTTACCTAGATTCAATTATAAAAACGTAAATTCATGTGTACTTAGTGTGAATGAATGCTAATGTCACTGACAACAAGCAAATGCATGTGTATTTTGCTTAGTTTCAACTGTGAAAACGTAAATTAATATGTAATTAATGTGATTTAATGTTAATATCACTGAAAACAAGCAAATGCATGTGTAATTTACTTAGTTTCAACTGTAAAAACACGGCTTCATTTGCAATTAAGGTTAATGAAAGTTAAGATCACTGAAAACAAGCAAATGCATGTGTAATTTACTTAGTTTCAACCGTAAAAACGTAACTTGATGTGCAGTTAATGTGAATGAATGTGAATGTCACTGAAAACAAGCAAATGCATGTGTATTTTACTTAGTTTCAACTGTGAAACAGTAAATTGATGTGTACTTAGTGTGAAGGAATGTTAATATCACTGAAAACAAGCCAATGCATGTGTATTTTACTTCGTTTCAGCTGTAATAACGTGGCTTCATGTGCAATTAGTGTGAATGAATCTTAATATCACTGAAAGCAAGCAAATGCATGTGTAATTTACCTAGATTCAATTATAAAAACGTAAATTCATGTGTACTTAGTGTGAATGAATGCTAATGTCACTTACAACAAGCAAATGCATGTGTATTTTACTTAGTTTCAACTGTGAAAACGTAAATTACTATGCAATTAATGTGATTGAATGTTAATATCATTGAAAACAAGCATATGCATGGGTATTTTAATTAGTTTCAACTGTAAAAAAGTAAATTGATGTGCATATAGTGTGAATAAACGTTAATATCACTGAAAACAAGCAATTGCATGTGTATTTTACTTACTTTCAAATGTAATAACGTGGATTCATGTGCAATTATTGTGCAGTAATGTTAATATTACTGAAAACAAGCAAATGCATATGTATTTTACTTAGTTTCAACTGTAATAACGTGGATTCATGGGCAATTAGTGTGCAGTAATGTTAATATCACTGAAAACTAGCAAATGCATGTGTATTTTACTTAGTTTCAGCTGTAATAACTTGGCTTCAAGTGCAATTAGTGTGCAGTAATGTTAATATCACTGAAAACAAGCAAATGTATGTTTATTTTACTTAGTTTCAGCTGTAATAACGTGGATTCATGTGCAATTAGTGTGCAGTATTGTTAATACTGAAAACAAGCAAATGCGTGTGTATTTTACTTAGTTTTAGCTTTAATAACGTGCATTCAAGTGCAATTAGTGTGCAGTAATGTTAATATCACTGAAAACAAGCAAATGCATGTGTATTTTAATTAGTTTCAACTGTAAAAAAGTAAATTGATGTGCATATAGTGTGAATAAACGTTAATATCACTGAAAACAAGGAATAGCATGTGTATTTTACTTAGTTTCAGACGTAAAAACGTAATTTCATGTGTAAGTAGTGTGAATAAATGTTAATATCACTGAAAACAAGCAAATGCATTTGTATTTAACTTAGTTTCAGCTGTAAAAACACGGCTTCATTTGCAATTAAGGTTAATGAAAGTTAAGATCTCTGAAAACAAGCAAATGCATGTGTAATTTACTTAGTTTCAACCGTAAAAACGTAACTTAAGGTGCAGTTAATGTGAGTGAATATGAATGTCATTGAAAACAAGCAAATGCATGTGTATTTTACTTAGTTTTAACTGTGAAACAGTAAATTGATGTGTACTTAGTGTGAAGGAATGTTAATATCACTGAAAACAAGCCAATGCATGTGTATTTTACTTCGTTTCAGCTGTAATAACGTGGCTTCATGTGCAATTAGTGTGAATGAATCTTAATATCACTGAAAGCAAGCAAATGCATGTGTAATTTACCTAGATTCAATTATAAAAACGTAAATTCATGTGTACTTAGTGTGAATGAATGCTAATGTCACTGACAGCAAGCAAATGCATGTGTATTTTACTTAGTTTCAACTGTGAAAACGTAAATTACTATGCAATTAATGTGATTGAATGTTAATATTACTGAAAACAAGCATATGCATGTGTATTTTAATTAGTTTCAACTGTAAAAAAGTAAATTGATGTGCATATAGTGTGAATAAACGTGAATATCACTGAAAACAAGCAATTGCATGTGTATTTTACTTACTTTCAAATGTAATAACGTGGATTCAAGTGCAATTATTGTGCAGTAATGTTAACATTACTGAAAACAAGCAAATGCATATGTATTTTACTTAGTTTCAACTGTAATAACGTGGATTCATGGGCAATTAGTGTGCAGTAATGTTAATATCACTGAAAACTAGCAAATGCATGTGTATTTTACTTAGTTTCAGCTGTAATAATTTGGCTTCAAGTGCAATTAGTGTGCAGTAATGTTAATATCACTGAAAAGAAGCAAATGCATGTGTATTTGCTTGCGTATGTGTATTCGCTTACGCTCATGCCCCTTTCAACCCCATGTACAATGTGTTAGCTCGCTGCGCTCGCCTGTCTATCCATTATCAAAAAGCATTGACTTCGTGCGCTGCATTCGCTTACGCTCATGCCTCTGCCTACTCCTTTTACAAAAGCTTGGCTCGCTTCGCTCGCCTGATAATCCCTTATCATAATTTGTTGATTAAAACTTTGGGCTTGTTTACATTAGGCCTAAGCATCGCAACTGTTCTCGTGAAGTCGCAAAAGAGGCAATCAACTTGCAGCAAAAGGCGACACGGGTCTCGTGAACAGCGAATACGTGGTTCGAAAATGGAGTTTGCCACGCGAATTTGGAATTTTCGCCACCAAAAACTGTAGTTTTTTCGTGATAGTACAATTAGCAGAATAATTAATGGAATAATTCAAAAGAACTTTAAAAAAACAAAACCAAAAATAGATAACCTTGGTCTAATTAATAATTGGCACTTTCCATTTGAAATTTAGCACAAATAATGTACAAACAAAAAAGCCTTTTTGATTACACGGTTCGCCGTTTCATCTCATGGTTTTGAGGTATCACTGGAAACAAGTAAATGCATATGCATTTTACTTAGTTCCAACCGTAGTAACGTGGATTCATGTGCAATTAGTGAGCAGTATTGTTAATATCACTGAAAACAAGCAAATGCATGTGTATTTTACTTAGTTTCAGCTGTAATAACGTGGATTCATGTGCAAATAGTGTGCAGTAATGTTAATACCACTGAAAACAAGCAAAAGTATGTGTATTTTACTTAGTTTCAGCTGTAATAACATGGATTCAAGTGCAATTAGTGTGCAGTAACGTTAATATCACTAAAAACAAGCAAATGCATGTGTATTTTACTTAATTTCAGCTGTAATAATGTGGACTCATGTGCAATTAGTGTGCAGTAATGTTAATATCACTGAAAACTAGCTAATGCATTTGTATTTTACTTAATTTCAGCTGTAAAAACACGGCTTCATTTGCAATTAAGGTTAATGAAAGTTAAGATCACTGAAAACAAGCAAATGCATGTGTAATTTACTTAGTTTCAACCGTAAAAACGTAACTTAATGTGCAGTTAATGTGAATGAATGTGAATGTCACTGAAAACAAGCAAATGCATGTGTATTTTACTTAGTTTCAACTGTGAAACAGTAAATTGATGTGTACTTAGTGTGAAGGAATGTTAATATCACTGAAAACAAGCCAATGCATGTGTATTTTACTTCGTTTCAGCTGTAATAACGTGGCCTCATGTGCAATTAGTGTGAATGAATCTTAATATCACTGAAAGCAAGCAAATGCATGTGTAATTTACCTAGATTCAATTATAAAAACGTAAATTCATGTGTACTTAGTGTGAATGAATGCTAATGTCACTGACAACAAGCAAATGCATGTGTATTTTGCTTAGTTTCAACTGTGAAAACGTAAATTAATATGTAATTAATGTGATTTAATGTTAATATCACTGAAAACAAGCAAATGCATGTGTATTTTAATTAGTTTCAACTGTAAAAAATAAATTGATGTGCATATAGTGTGAATAAACGTTAATATCACTGAAAGCAAGCAAATGCATGTGTAATTTACCTAGATTCAATTATAAAAACGTAAATTCATGTGTACTTAGTGTGAATGAATGCTAATGTCACTGACAACAAGCAAATGCATGTGTATTTTGCTTAGTTTCAACTGTGAAAACGTAAATTAATATGTAATTTATGTGATTTAATGTTAATATCACTGAAAACAAGCAAATGCATGTGTAATTTACTTAGTTTCAACTGTACAACAGTAAATTGATGTGTACTTAGTGTGAAGGAATGTTCATATCACTGAAAGCAAGCAAATGCATGTGTAATTTACTTAGTTTCAATTGTAAAAACGTAAATTCATGTGTACTTAGTGTGAATGAATGTTAATGTCACTGAAAACAAGCAAATGCTTGCGTATTTTACTTGATTTCAGCTGTAATAACGTGGATTCATGTGGCATTGGTGTGCAGTAATGTTATTATCACTAAAAACAAGCAAATGCATGTGTATTTTACTTAGTTTCAGCTGTAATAACTTGGCTTCATGTGCAATTAGTGTGCAGTAATGTTAATATCACTGAAAAGAAGGAAATTCATGTGTATTTGCTTGCGTATGTGTATTCGCTTACGCTCATGCCCCTTTCAACCCCACGTACAATGTGTTAGCTCGCTGCGCTCGCCTGTCTATCCATTATCAAAAAGCATTGACTTCGAGCGCTGCATTCGCTTACGCTCATGCCTCTGCCTACTCCTTTTACAAAAGCTTGGCTCGCTTCGCTCGCCTGATAATCCCTTATCATAATTTGTTGATTAAAACTTTGGGCTTGTTTACATTAGGTCTAAGCATCGCAACTGTTGTCGTGAAGTCGCAAAAGAGCCAATCAACTTCCAGCAAAAGGCGACACGGGTCTCGTGAACCTCGAATACGTGATTCGAAAAGGGAGTTCGCCACGCGAATTTGGAAATTTCGCCACCAAAAACTGTAGTTTTTTCGTGATAGCACAATTAGCAGAATAATTAATTGAATAATTCAAAAGAACTTTAAAAAAACGAAACCAAAAATAGATAACCTTGGTCTAATTAATAATTGGCACTTTCCATTTGAAATTTAGCACAAATAATGTACAAACAAAAAAGCCTTTTTTATTACACGGTTTGCCGTTTCATCTCATCGTTTTGAGGTATCACTGGAAACAAGTAAATGCATATGCATTTTACTTAGTTCCAACCGTAATAATGTGGATCCATGTGCAATTAGTGAGCAGTAATGTTAATATCACTGAAAACAAGCAAATGCATGTGTATTTTACTTAGTTTCAGCTGTAATAACGTGGATTCATGTGCAAATAGTGTGCAGTAATGTTAATACCACTGAAAACAAGCAAATGTATGTGTATTTTACTTAGTTTCAGCTGTAATAACATGGATTCATGTGCAATTAGTGTGCAGTAATGTTAATATCACTAAAAACAAGCAAATGCATGTGTATTTTGCTCAGTTTCAACTGTGAAAACGTAAATTAATATGAATTAATGTGATTGAATGTTAATATCACTGAAAACAAACAAATGCATGTGTGTTTTAATTAGTTTCAACTGTAAAAAAGTAAATTGATGTGCATATAGTGTGAATAAACGTTAATATCACTGAAAACAAGGAAAAGCATGTGTATTTTACTTAGTTTCAGCCGTAAAAACGTAATTTCATGTGTAAGTAGTGTGAATAAATGTTAATATCACTGAAAACAAGCAAATGCATTTGTATTTTACTTAGTTTCAGCTGTAAAAACACGGCTTCATTTGCAATTAAGGTTAATGAAAGTTAAGATCACTGAAAACAAGCAAATGCATGTGTAATTTACTTAGTTTCAACTGTAAAAACGTAACTTAATGTGCAGTTAATGTGAATGAATGTGAATGTCACTGAAAACAAGGAAATGCATGTGTATTTTACTTAGTTTGAACTGTAAAACAGTAAATTGATCTGTACTTAGTGTGAAGGAATATTAATATCACTGCAAACAAGCCAATGCATGTGTATTTTACTTCGTTTCAGCTGTAATAACGTGGCTTCATGTGCAATTAGTGTGAATGAATCTTAATATCACTGAAAACAAGCAAATGCATTGGTATTTTACTTAGTTTCAGCTGTAATAACGTGGATACATTTGCAATTAGTGTGCAGTGAAATTAATATCACCGAAGACTAGCAAATACATATGTATTTTACTTACTTTCATATGTAATAACGTGGATTCATGTGCAATTAGTGTGCAGTAATGTTCATATCACTGAAGACAAGCAAATGCATGCGTATTTTAATTAGTTTGAGCTGTAATATCGTGGATTCATGTGCAATTAGTGTGCAGTAATGTTAGTATCACTGAAAACAAGTAAATGCATATGTATTTTACTTAGTTTCAACTGTAATAACTTGGATTCATGTGCAATTCGTGTGCGGTAATAGTAATATCACGAAAACAAGCAAATGCATGTGTATTTTACTTAGTTTTAGCTGTAATAACGTGGATTCGTGTGGAATTAGTGTGGAGTATTGTTAATATCACTAAAAACAAGCAAATGCATGTGTATTTTACTTAGTTTCATATGTATTAACGTTGATTCATGTGCAATTAAAGTGCAGTAATGTTAATATCACTGAAAACTAGCTAATGCATTTGTATTTTACTTATTTTCATATGTATTAACGTTGATTCATGTGCAATTAGTGTGCAGTAATGTTATTATCACTGAAAACAAGTAAATGCATATGTATTTTACTTAGTTTCAACTGTAATAACGTGGATTCATGTGCAATTTGTTTGCGGTAATAGTAATATCACGAAAACAAGCAAATGCATGTGTATTTTACTTAGTTTTAGCTGTAATAACGTGGATTCGTGTGGAATTAGTGTGGAGTATTGTTAATATCACTAAAAACAAGCAGATGCATGTGTATTTTACTTCGTTTTAGCTGTAATAACGTCAATCCAAGTGCAATTAGTGTGCAGTAATGTTAATATCACTCAAAATAAGCAAATGCATGTGTATTTTACTTAGTTTCATATGTATTAACGTTGATTCATGTGCAATTAATGTGCAGTAATGTTAATATCACTGAAAACTAGCTAATGCATTTGTATTTTACTTAGTTTCATATGTATTAACGTTGATTCATGTGCACTTAGTGTGCAGTAATGTTATTATCACTGAAAACAAGCAAATGTATGTGTATTTTACTTAGTTTCAGCTGTAATAACGTGGATTAATGTGCAATTATTTTACAGTATTGTTAATACTGAAAACAAGCAAATGCATGTGTATTTTACTTAGTTTTAGCTGTAATAACGTGAATTCAAGTGCAATTAGCGTGCAGTAATGTTAATATCACTAAAAACAAGCAAATGCATGTATATTTTGCTTAGTTTCAACTGTAAAAACGTAAATTAATATGCAATTAATGTGATTGAATGTTAATATCACTGAAAACAAGGAAATGCACTTGTATTTTACTTAGTTTCAGCTGTAAAAACACGGCTTCATTTGGATTTAAGGTTAATGAAAGTTAAGATCACTGAAAACAAGCAAATGCATATGTAATTTACTTAGTTTCAATTGTAAAACAGTAAATTGATGTGTACTTAGTGTGAAGGAATGTTAATATCACTGAAAACAAGCCAATGCATGTGTATTTTACTTCTTTTCAACTGTAATAACGTGGCTTCATGTGCAATCAGTGTGAATGAATCTTAATATCACTAAAAGCAAGCAAATGCATGTGTAAATTTACCTAGATTCATTTGTAAAAACGTAAATTCATGTGTACTTAGTGTGAATGAATGCTAATGTCACTGACATCAAGCAAATGCATGTGTATTTTACTTAGTTTCATCTGTAATAACGTGGATTCGTGTGCAATTAGTGTGCAGTAATGTTAATATCACTGAAAACAAGCAAATGCATGTGTATTTTACTTAGTTTCAGCTGTAATAACGTGGATCCTTTTGCAATCAGTGTGCAGTAAAATTAATATCACTGAAAACTAGCAAATGCATGTGTATTTTACTTACTTTCATATGTAATAACGTGGATTCATGTGCAATTAGTGTGCAGTAATGTTAGTATCACTGAAAACAAGTAAATGCATATGTATTTTACTTATTTTCAACTGTAATAACGTGGATTCATGTTCAATTCGTCTGCGGTAATATTAATATCACGAAAACAAGCAAATGCATGTGTATTTTACTTACTTTCAAATGTAATAACGTGGATTCATGTGCAATTATTGTGCAGTAATGTTAATATTACTGAAAACAAGCAAATGCATATGTATTTTACTTAGTTTCAACTGTAATAACGTGGATTCATGGGCAATTAGTGTGCAGTAATGTTAATACTGAAAACAAGCAAATGCATGTGTATTTTACTTAGTTTTAGCTGTAATAACGTGAATTCAAGTGCAATTAGCGTGCAGTAATGTTAATATCACTAAAAACAAGCAAATGCATGTATATTTTGCTTAGTTTCAACTGTACAAACGTAAATTAATATGCAATTAATGTGATTGAATGTTAATATCACTGAAAACAAGGAAATGCACTTGTATTTTACTTAGTTTCAGCTGTAAAAACACGGCTTCATTTGGATTTAAGGTTAATGAAAGTTAAGATCACTGAAAACAAGCAAATGCATATGTAATTTACTTAGTTTCAATTGTAAAACAGTAAATTGATGTGTACTTAGTGTGAAGGAATGTTAATATCACTGAAAACAAGCCAATGCATGTGTATTTTACTTCTTTTCAACTGTAATAACGTGGCTTCATGTGCAATCAGTGTGAATGAATCTTAATATCACTAAAAGCAAGCAAATGCATGTGTAAATTTACCTAGATTCATTTGTAAAAACGTAAATTCATGTGTACTTAGTGTGAATGAATGCTAATGTCACTGACATCAAGCAAATGCATGTGTATTTTACTTAGTTTCATCTGTAATAACGTGGATTCGTGTGCAATTAGTGTGCAGTAATGTTAATATCACTGAAAACAAGCAAATGCATGTGTATTTTACTTAGTTTCAGCTGTAATAACGTGGATCCTTTTGCAATCAGTGTGCAGTAAAATTAGTATCACTGAAAACTAGCAAATGCATGTGTATTTTACTTACTTTCATATGTAATAACGTGGATTCATGTGCAATTAGTGTGCAGTAATGTTAGTATCACTGAAAACAAGTAAATGCATATGTATTTTACTTATTTTCAACTGTAATAACGTGGATTCATGTTCAATTCGTCTGCGGTAATATTAATATCACGAAAACAAGCAAATGCATGTGTATTTTACTTACTTTCAAATGTAATAACGTGGATTCATGTGCAATTATTGTGCAGTAATGTTAATATTACTGAAAACAAGCAAATGCATATGTATTTTACTTAGTTTCATCTGTAATAACGTGGATTCATGGGCAATTAGTGTGCAGTAATGTTAATATCACTGAAAACAAGCAAATGCATGTGTATTTTACTTAGTTTCCGCTGTAATAACTTGGCTTCAAGTGCAATTAGTGTGCAGTAATGTTAATATCACTGAAAACAAGCCACTGCATGTGTATTTTAATTAGTTTCAACTGTAAAAAAGTAAATTGATGTGCATAGAGTGTGAATAAACGCTAATATCACTGAAAACAAGCAATTGCATGTGTATTTTACTTACTTTCAAATGTAATAATGTGGATTCATGTGCAATTATTGTGCAGTAATGTTAATATTACTGAAAACAAGCAAATGCATATGTATTTTACTTAGTTTCAACTGTAATAACGTGGATTCATGGGCAATTAGTGTGCAGTAATGTTAATATCACTGAAAACTAGCAAATGCATGGGTATTTTACTTGGTTTCAGCTGTAATAACTTGGCTTCAAGTGCAATTAGTGTGCAGTAATGTTAATATCACTGAAAAGAAGGAAATTCATGTGTATTTGCTTGCGTATGTGTATTCGCTTACGCTCATGCCCCTTTCAACCCCACGTACAATGTGTTAGCTCGCTGCGCTCGCCTGTCTATCCATTATCAAAAAGCATTGACTTCGTGCGCTGCATTCGCTTACGCTCATGCCTCTGCCTACTCCTTTTACAAAAGCTTGGCTCGCTTCGCTCGCCTGATAATCCCTTATCATAATTTGTTGATTAAAACTTTGGGCTTGTTTACATTAGGCCTAAGCATCGCAACTGTTCTCGTGAAGTCGCAAAAGAGCCAATCAACTTCCAGCAAAAGGCGACACGGGTCTCGTGAACAGCGAATACGTGGTTCGAAAATGGAGCTCGCCACGCGAATTTGGAAATTTCGCCACCAAAAACTGTAGTTTTTTCGTGATAGCACAATTAGCAGAATAATTAATGGAATAATTCAAAAGAACTTTAAAAAAACGAAACCAAAAATAGATAACCTTGGTCTAATTAATAATTGGCACTTTCCATTTGAAATTTAGCACAAATAATGTACAAACAAAAAAGCCTTTTTTATTACACGGTTCGCCGTTTCATCTCATCGCTTTGAGGTATCACTGGAAACAAGTAAATGCATATGCATTTTACTTAGTTCCAACCGTAATAACGTGGATCCATGTGCAATTAGTGAGCAGTAATGTTAATATCACTGAAAACAAGCAAATGCATGTGTATTTTACTTAGTTTCAGCTGTAATAACGTGGATTCATGTGCAAATAGTGTGCAGTAATGTTAATATCACTGAAAAGAAGGAAATTCATGTGTGTTTTGCTTAGTTTCAACTGTGAAAACGTAAATTAATATGAATTAATGTGATTGAATGTTAATATCACTGAAAACAAGCAAATGCATGTGCATTTTTATTAGTTTCAACTGTAAAAAAGTAAATTGATGTGCATATAGTGTGAATAAACGTTAATATCACTGAAAACAAGGAAAATCATGTGTATTTTAATTAGTTTCAGCCGTAAAAACGTAATTTCATGTGTAAGTAGTGTGACTAAATGTTAATATCACTGAAAACAAGCAAATGCATTTGTATTTTACTTAGTTTCAGCTGTAAAAACACGGCTTCATTTGCAATTAAGGTTAATGAAAGTTAAGATCACGGAAAACAAGCAAATGCAAGTGTAATTTACTTAGTTTCAACTGTAAAAACGTAACTTAATGTGCAGTTAATGTGAATGAATGTGAATGTCACTGAAAACAAGCCAATGCATGTGTATTTTACTTCGTTTCAGCTGTAATAACGTGGCTTCATGTGCAATTAGTGTGAATGAATCTTAATATCACTGAAAACAAGCAAATGCATTGGTATTTTACTTAGTTTCAGCTGTAATAACGTGGATACATTTGCAATTAGTGTGCAGTAATGTTAGTATCACTGAAAACAAGTAAATGCATGCGTATTTTAATTAGTTTGAGCTGTAATATCGTGGATTCATGTGCAATTAGTGTGCAGTAATGTTAGTATCACTGAAAACAAGTAAATGCATATGTATTTTACTTAGTTTTCGCTGTAATAACGTGCATTCAAGTGCAATTAGTGTGCAGTAATGTTAATATCACTAAAAACAAGGAAATGCATGTGTATTTTGCTTAGTTTCAACTATGAAAACGTAAATTAATATGCAATTAATGCGATTGAATGTTAATATCACTGAAAACAAGCAAATGCATGTGTATTTTAATTAGTTTCAACTGTAAAAAAGTAAATTGATGTGCATATAGTGTGATTAAACGTTAATATCACTGAAAACAAGGAAAAGCATGTGTATTTTACTTAGTTTCAGACGTAAAAACGTAATTTCATGTGTAAGTATGTGCAGTAATGTTAATATCACTGAAAACAAGCAAATATATGTTTATTTTACTTAGTTTCAGCTGTAATAACGTGGATTCATCTGCAATTAGTGTGCAGTATTGTTAATACTGAAAACAAGCAAATGCGTCTGTATTTTACTTAGTTTTAGCTGTAATAACGTGCATTCAAGTGCAATTAGTGTGCAGTAATGTTAATATCACTGAAAACAAGCAAATGCATGTGTATTTTAATTAGTTTCAACTGTAAAAAAGTAAATTGATGTGCATATAGTGTGAATAAACGTTAATATCACTGAAAACAAGGAATAGCATGTGTATTTTACTTAGTTTCAGACGTAAAATCGTAATTTCATGTGTAAGTAGTGTGAATAAATCTTAATATCACTGAAAACAAGCAAATGCATTGGTATTTTACTTAGTTTCAGCTGTAATAACGTGGATACATTTGCAATTAGTGTGCAGTAATGTTAGTATCACTGAAAACAAGTAAATGCATGCGTATTTTAATTAGTTTGAGCTGTAATATCGTGGATTCATGTGCAATTAGTGTGCAGTAATGTTAGTATCACTGAAAACAAGTAAATGCATATGTATTTTACTTAGTTTTAGCTGTAATAACGTGCATTCAAGTGCAATTAGTGTGCAGTAATGTTAATATCACTAAAAACAAGGAAATGCATGTGTATTTTGCTTAGTTTCAACTATGAAAACGTAAATTAATATGCAATTAATGCGATTGAATGTTAATATCACTGAAAACAAGCAAATGCATGTGTATTTTAATTAGTTTCAACTGTAAAAAAGTAAATTGATGTGCATATAGTGTGATTAAACGTTAATATCACTGAAAACAAGGAAAAGCATGTGTATTTTACTTAGTTTCAGACGTAAAAACGTAATTTCATGTGTAAGTATGTGCAGTAATGTTAATATCACTGAAAACAAGCAAACGTATGTTTATTTTACTTAGTTTCAGCTGTAATAACGTGGATTCATGTGCAATTAGTGTGCAGTATTGTTAATACTGAAAACAAGCAAATGCGTCTGTATTTTACTTAGTTTTAGCTGTAATAACGTGCATTCAAGTGCAATTAGTGTGCAGTAATGTTAATATCACTGAAAACAAGCAAATGCATGTGTATTTTAATTAGTTTCAACTGTAAAAAAGTAAATTGATGTGCATATAGTGTGAATAAACGTTAATATCACTGAAAACAAGGAATAGCATGTGTGTTTTACTTAGTTTCAGACGTAAAAACGTAATTTCATGTGTAAGTAGTGTGAATAAATGTTAATATCACTGAAAACAAGCAAATGCATTTGTATTTTACTTAGTTTCAGCTGTAAAAACACGGCTTCATTTGCAATTAAGGTTAATGAAAGTTAAGATCACTGAAAACAAGCAAATGCATGTGTAATTTACTTAGTTTCAACCGTAAAAACGTAAATTAATATGAATTAATGTGATTGAATGTTAATATCACTGAAAGCAAGCAAATGCATGTGTAATTTACCTAGATTCAATTATAAAAACGTAAATTCATGTGTACTTAGTGTGAATGAATGCTAATGTCACTGACAACAAGCAAATGCATGTGTATTTTACTTAGTTTCAACTGTGAAAACGTAAATTACTATGCAATTAATGTGATTGAATGTTAATATCATTGAAAACAAGCATATGCATGGGTATTTTAATTAGTTTCAACTGTAAAAAAGTAAATTGATGTGCATATAGTGTGAATAAACGTTAATATCGCTGAAAACAAGCAATTGCATGTGTATTTTACTTACTTTCAAATGTAATAACGTGGATTCATGTGCAATTATTGTGCAGTAATGTTAATATTACTGAAAACAAGCAAATGCATATGTATTTTACTTTGTTTCAACTGTAATAACGTGGATTCATGGGCAATTAGTGTGCAGTAATGTTAATATCGCTGAAAACTAGCAAATGCATGTGTATTTTACTTAGTTTCAGTTGTAATAACTTGGCTTCAAGTGCAATTAGTGTGCAGTAATGTTAATATCACTAAAAACAAGGAAATGCATGTGTATTTTGCTTAGTTTCAACTATGAAAACGTAAATTAATATGCAATTAATGCGATTGAATGTTAATATCACTGAAAACAAGCAAATGCATGTGTATTTTAATTAGTTTCAACTGTAAAAAAGTAAATTGATGTGCATATAGTGTGATTAAACGTTAATATCACTGAAAACAAGGAAAAGCATGTGTATTTTACTTAGTTTCAGACGTAAAAACGTAATTTCATGTGTAAGTATGTGCAGTAATGTTAATATCACTGAAAACAAGCAAATGTATGTTTATTTCACTTACTTTCAAATGTAATAACGTGGATTCATGTGCAATTATTGTGCAGTAATGTTAATATTACTGAAAACAAGCAAGTGCATATGTATTTTACTTAGTTTCAACTGTAATAACGTGGATTCATGGGCAATTAGTGTGCAGTAATGTTAATATCACTGAAAACAAGCAAATGCATGTGTATTTTACTTAGTTTCCGCTGTAATAACTTGGCTTCAAGTGCAATTAGTGTGCAGTAATGTTAATATCACTGAAAACAAGCCACTGCATGTGTATTTTAATTAGTTTCAACTGTAAAAAAGTAAATTGATGTGCATAGAGTGTGAATAAACGCTAATATCACCGAAAGCAAGCAATTGCATGTGTATTTTACTTACTTTCAAATGTAATAATGTGGATTCATGTGCAATTATTGTGCAGTAATGTTAATATTACTGAAAACAAGCAAATGCATATGTATTTTACTTAGTTTCAACTGTAATAACGTGGATTCATGGGCAATTAGTGTGCAGTAATGTTAATATCACTGAAAATTAGCAAATGCATGGGTATTTTACTTGGTTTCAGCTGTAATAACTTGGCTTCAAGTGCAATTAGTGTGCAGTAATGTTAATATCACTGAAAAGAAGGAAATTCATGTGTATTTGCTTGCGTATGTGTATTCGCTTACGCTCATGCCCCTTTCAACCCCACGTACAATGTGTTAGCTCGCTGCGCTCGCCTGTCTATCCATTATCAAAAAGCATTGACTTCGTGCGCTGCATTCGCTTACGCTCATGCCTCTGCCTACTCCTTTTACAAAAGCTTGGCTCGCTTCGCTCGCCTGATAATCCCTTATCATAATTTGTTGATTAAAACTTTGGGCTTGTTTACATTAGGCCTAAGCATCGCAACTGTTCTCGTGAAGTCGCAAAAGAGCCAATCAACTTCCAGCAAAAGGCGACACGGGTCTCGTGAACAGCGAATACGTGGTTCGAAAATGGAGTTCGCCACGCGAATTTGGAAATTTCGCCACCAAAAACTGTAGTTTTTTCGTGATAGCACAATTAGCAGAATAATTAATGGAATAATTCAAAAGAACTTTAAAAAAACGAAACCAAAAATAGATAACCTTGGTCTAATTAATAATTGGCACTTTCCATTTGAAATTTAGCACAAATAATGTACAAACAAAAAAGCCTTTTTTATTACACGGTTCGCCGTTTCATCTCATCGTTTTGAGGTATCACTGGAAACAAGTAAATGCATATGCATTTTACTTAGTTCCAACCGTAATAACGTGGATCCATGTGCAATTAGTGAGCAGTAATGTTAATATCACTGAAAACAAGCAAATGCATGTGTATTTTACTTAGTTTCAGCTGTAATAACGTGGATTCATGTGCAAATAGTGTGCAGTAATGTTAATACCACTGAAAACAAGCAAATGTATGTGTATTTTACTTAGTTTCAGCTGTAATAACATGGATTCATGTGCAATTAGTGTGCAGTATTGTTAATACTGAAAACAAGCAAATGCGTGTGTATTTTACTTAGTTTTAGCTGTAATAACGTGCATTCAAGTGCAATTAGTGTGCAGTAATGTTAATATCACTAAAAAAAGCAAATGCATGGTATTTTGCTTAGTTTCAACTGTGAAAACGTAAATTAATATGAATTAATGTGATTGAATGTTAATATCACTGAAAACAAGCAAATGCATGTGTATTTTAATTAGTTTCAACTGTAAAAAAGTAAATTGATGTGCATATAGTGTGAATAAACGTTAATATCACTGAAAACAAGGAAAATCATGTGTATTTTACTTAGTTTCAGCCGTAAAAACGTAATTTTATGTGTAAGTAGTGTGACTAAATGTTAATATCACTGAAAACAAGCAAATGCATTTGTATTTTACTTAGTTTCAGCTGTAAAAACACGGCTTCATTTGCAATTAAGGTTAATGAAAGTTAAGATCACGGAAAACAAGCAAATGCATGTGTAATTTACTTAGTTTCAACTGTAAAAACGTAACTTAATGTGCAGTTAATGTGAATGAATGTGAATGTCACTGAAAACAAGCCAATGCATGTGTATTTTACTTCGTTTCAGCTGTAATAACGTGGCTTCATGTGCAATTAGTGTAAATGAATTTAATATCACTGAAAACAAGCAAATGCATTGGTATTTTACTTAGTTTCAGCTGTAATAACGTGGATACATTTGCAATTAGTGTGCAGTAATGTTAGTATCACTGAAAACAAGTAAATGCATGCGTATTTTAATTAGTTTGAGCTGTAATATCGTGGATTCATGTGCAATTAGTGTGCAGTAATGTTAGTATCACTGAAAACAAGTAAATGCATATGTATTTTACTTAGTTTTAGCTGTAATAACGTGCATTCAAGTGCAATTAGTGTGCAGTAATGTTAATATCACTAAAAACAAGGAAATGCATGTGTATTTTGCTTAGTTTCAACTATGAAAACGTAAATTAATATGCAATTAATGCGATTGAATGTTAATATCACTGAAAACAAGCAAATGCATGTGTATTTTAATTAGTTTCAACTGTAAAAAAGTAAATTGATGTGCATATAGTGTGATTAAACGTTAATATCACTGAAAACAAGGAAAAGCATGTGTATTTTACTTAGTTTCAGACGTAAAAACGTAATTTCATGTGTAAGTATGTGCAGTAATGTTAATATCACTGAAAACAAGCAAATGTATGTTTATTTTACTTAGTTTCAGCTGTAATAACGTGGATTCATGTGCAATTAGTGTGCAGTATTGTTAATACTGAAAACAAGCAAATGCGTCTGTATTTTACTTAGTTTTAGCTGTAATAACGTGCATTCAAGTGCAATTAGTGTGCAGTAATGTTAATATCACTGAAAACAAGCAAATGCATGTGTATTTTAATTAGTTTCAACTGTAAAAAAGTAAATTGATGTGCATATAGTGTGAATAAACGTTAATATCACTGAAAACAAGGAATAGCATGTGTATTTTACTTAGTTTCAGACGTAAAAACGTAATTTCATGTGTAAGTAGTGTGAATAAATCTTAATATCACTGAAAACAAGCAAATGCATTGGTATTTTACTTAGTTTCAGCTGTAATAACGTGGATACATTTGCAATTAGTGTGCAGTAATGTTAGTATCACTGAAAACAAGTAAATGCATGCGTATTTTAATTAGTTTGAGCTGTAATATCGTGGATTCATGTGCAATTAGTGTGCAGTAATGTTAGTATCACTGAAAACAAGTAAATGCATATGTATTTTACTTAGTTTTAGCTGTAATAACGTGCTTCAAGTGCAATTAGTGTGCAGTAATGTTAATATCACTAAAAACAAGGAAATGCATGTGTATTTTGCTTAGTTTCAACTATGAAAACGTAAATTAATATGCAATTAATGCGATTGAATGTTAATATCACTGAAAACAAGCAAATGCATGTGTATTTTAATTAGTTTCAACTGTAAAAAGTAAATTGATGTGCATATAGTGTGATTAAACGTTAATATCACTGAAAACAAGGAAAAGCATGTGTATTTTACTTAGTTTCAGACGTAAAAACGTAATTTCATGTGTAAGTATGTGCAGTAATGTTAATATCACTGAAAACAAGCAAATGTATGTTTATTTTACTTAGTTTCAGCTGTAATAACGTGGATTCATGTGCAATTAGTGTGCAGTATTGTTAATATCACTGAAAACAAGCAAATGCATGTGTATTTTAATTAGTTGCGACTGTAAAAAAGTAAATTGATGTGCATATAGTGTGAATAAACGTTAATATCACTGAAAACAAGGAATAGCATGTGTATTTTACTTAGTTTCAGACGTAAAAACGTAATTTCATGTGTAAGTAGTGTGAATAAATGTTAATATCACTGAAAACAAGCAAATGCATTTGTATTTTACTTAGTTTCAGCTGTAAAAACACGGCTTCATTTGCAATTAAGGTTAATGAAAGTTAAGATCACTGAAAACAAGCAAATGCATGTGTAATTTACTTAGTTTCAACCGTAAAAACGTAAATTAATATGAATTAATGTGATTGAATGTTAATATCACTGAAAGCAAGCAAATGCATGTGTAATTTACCTAGATTCAATTATAAAAACGTAAATTCATGTGTACTTAGTGTGAATGAATGCTAATGTCACTGACAACAAGCAAATGCATGTGTATTTTACTTAGTTTCAACTGTGAAAACGTAAATTACTATGCAATTAATGTGATTGAATGTTAATATCATTGAAAACAAGCATATGCATGGGTATTTTAATTAGTTTCAACTGTAAAAAGTAAATTGATGTGCATATAGTGTGAATAAACGTTAATATCGCTGAAAACAAGCAATTGCATGTGTATTTTACTTACTTTCAAATGTAATAACGTGGATTCAAGTGCAATTATTGTGCAGTAATGTTAACATTACTGAAAACAAGCAAATGCATATGTATTTTACTTAGTTTCAACTGTAATAACGTGGATTCATGGGCAATTAGTGTGCAGTAATGTTAATATCACTGAAAACTAGCAAATGCATGTGTATTTTACTTAGTTTCAGCTGTAATAACTTGGCTTCAAGTGCAATTAGTGTGCAGTAATGTTACTATCACTGAAAAGAAGCAAATGCATGTGTATTTGCTTGCGTATGTGTATTCGCTTACGCTCATGCCCTTTCAACCCCATGTACAATGTGTTAGCTCGCTGCGCTCGCCTGTCTATCCATTATCAAAAAGCATTGACTTCGTGCGCTGCATTCGCTTACGCTCATGCCTCTGCCTACTCCTTTTACAAAAGCTTGGCTCGCTTCGCTCGCCTGATAATCCCTTATCATAATTTGTTGATTAAAACTTTGGGCTTGTTTACATTAGGCCTAAGCATCGCAACTGTTCTCGTGAAGTCGCAAAAGAGGCAATCAACTTGCAGCAAAAGGCGACACGGGTCTCGTGAACAGCGAATACGTGGTTCGAAAATGGAGTTTGCCACGCGAATTTGGAATTTTCGCCACCAAAAACTGTAGTTTTTTCGTGATAGTACAATTAGCAGAATAATTAATGGAATAATTCAAAAGAACTTTAAAAAAACAAAACCAAAAATAGATAACCTTGGTCTAATTAATAATTGGCACTTTCCATTTGAAATTTAGCACAAATAATGTACAAACAAAAAAGCCTTTTTGATTACACGGTTCCCGTTTCATCTCATGGTTTTGAGGTATCACTGGAAACAAGTAAATGCATATGCATTTTACTTAGTTCCAACCGTAGTAACGTGGATTCATGTGCAATCAGTGAGCAGTATTGTTAATATCACTGAAAACAAGCAAATGCATGTGTATTTTACTTAGTTTCAGCTGTAATAACGTGGATTCATGTGCAAATAGTGTGCAGTAATGTTAATACCACTGAAAACAAGCAAATGTATGTGTATTTTACTTATTTCAGCTGTAATAACATGGATTCATGTGCAATTAGTGTGCAGTATTGTTAATACTGAAAACAAGCAAATGCATGTGCATTTTAATTATTTTCAACTGTAAAAAAGTAAATTGATGTGCCTACAGTGTGAATAAACGTTAACATCACTGAAAACAAACAAAAGCATGTGTATTTTACTTAGTTTCAGCTGTGAAAACGTAAATTCATGTGTAAGTAATGTGAATAAATGTTAATATCACTGAAAACAAGCAAATGCATTTGTATTTTACTTAGTTTCAGCTGTGAAAACACGGCTTCATTTGCAATTAAGGTTAATGCAAGTTAATATCACTGAAAACAAGCAAATGCATGTGTAATTTACTTAGTTTCAACTGTACAACAGTAAATTGATGTGTACTTAGTGTGAAGGAATGTTCATATCACTGAAAGCAAGCAAATGCATGTGTAATTTACTTAGTTTCAATTGTAAAAACGTAAATTCAAGTGTACTTAGTGTGAATGAATGTTAATGTCACTGAAAACAAGCAAATGCTTGCGTATTTTACTTGATTTCAGCTGTAATAACGTGGATTCATGTGGCATTGGTGTGCAGTAATGTTATTATCACTAAAAACAAGCAAATGCATGTGTATTTTACTTAGTTTCAGCTGTAATAACTTGGCTTCATGTGCAATTAGTGTGTATGAATGTGAATGTCACTGAAAACAAGCCAATGCATGTGTATTTTACTTCGTTTCAGCTGTAATAACGTGGCTTCATGTGCAATTAGTGTAAATGAATCTTAATATCACTGAAAACAAGCAAATGCATTGGTATTTTACTTAGTTTCAGCTGTAATAACGTGGATACATTTGCAATTAGTGTGCAGTAATGTTAGTATCACTGAAAACAAGTAAATGCATGCGTATTTTAATTAGTTTGAGCTGTAATATCGTGGATTCATGTGCAATTAGTGTGCAGTAATGTTAGTAGCACTGAAAACAAGTAAATGCATATGTATTTTACTTAGTTTTAGCTGTAATAACGTGCATTCAATTGCAATTAGTGTGCAGTAATGTTAATATCACTAAAAACAAGGAAATGCATGTGTATTTTGCTTAGTTTCAACTATGAAAACGTAAATTAATATGCAATTAATGCGATTGAATGTTAATATCACTGAAAACAAGCAAATGCATGTGTATTTTAATTAGTTTCAACTGTAAAAAAGTAAATTGATGTGCATATAGTGTGATTAAACGTTAATATCACTGAAAACAAGGAAAAGCATGTGTATTTTACTTAGTTTCAGACGTAAAAACGTAAATTCATGTGTAAGTATGTGCAGTAATGTTAATATCACTGAAAACAAGCAAATGTATGTTTATTTTACTTAGTTTCAGCTGTAATAACGTGGATTCATGTGCAATTAGTGTGCAGTATTGTTAATACTGAAAACAAGCAAATGCGTCTGTATTTTACTTAGTTTTAGCTGTAATAACGTGCATTCAAGTGCAATTAGTGTGCAGTAATGTTAATATCACTGAAAACAAGCAAATGCATGTGTATTTTAATTAGTTTCAACTGTAAAAAAGTAAATTGATGTGCATATAGTGTGAATAAACGTTAATATCACTGAAAACAAGGAATAGCATGTGTATTTTACTTAGTTTCAGACGTAAAAACGTAATTTCATGTGTAAGTAGTGTGAATAAATCTTAATATCACTGAAAACAAGCAAATGCATTGGTATTTTACTTAGTTTCAGCTGTAATAACGTGGATACATTTGCAATTAGTGTGCAGTAATGTTAGTATCACTGAAAACAAGTAAATGCATGCGTATTTTAATTAGTTTGAGCTGTAATATCGTGGATTCATGTGCAATTAGTGTGCAGTAATGTTAGTATCACTGAAAACAAGTAAATGCATATGTATTTTACTTAGTTTTAGCTGTAATAACGTGCATTCAAGTGCAATTAGTGTGCAGTAATGTTAATATCACTAAAAACAAGGAAATGCATGTGTATTTTGCTTAGTTTCAACTATGAAAACGTAAATTAATATGCAATTAATGCGATTGAATGTTAATATCACTGAAAACAAGCAAATGCATGTGTATTTTAATTAGTTTCAACTGTAAAAAAGTAAATTGATGTGCATATAGTGTGATTAAACGTTAATATCACTGAAAACAAGGAAAAGCATGTGTATTTTACTTAGTTTCAGACGTAAAAACGTAATTTCATGTGTAAGTATGTGCAGTAATGTTAATATCACTGAAAACAAGCAAATGTATGTTTATTTTACTTAGTTTCAGCTGTAATAACGTGGATTCATGTGCAATTAGTGTGCAGTATTGTTAATATCACTGAAAACAAGCAAATGCATGTGTATTTTAATTAGTTGCGACTGTAAAAAAGTAAATTGATGTGCATATAGTGTGAATAAACGTTAATATCACTGAAAACAAGGAATAGCATGTGTATTTTACTTAGTTTCAGACGTAAAAACGTAATTTCATGTGTAAGTAGTGTGAATAAATGTTAATATCACTGAAAACAAGCAAATGCATTTGTATTTTACTTAGTTTCAGCTGTAAAAACACGGCTTCATTTGCAATTAAGGTTAATGAAAGTTAAGATCACTGAAAACAAGCAAATGCATGTGTAATTTACTTAGTTTCAACCGTAAAAACGTAAATTAATATGAATTAATGTGATTGAATGTTAATATCACTGAAAGCAAGCAAATGCATGTGTAATTTACCTAGATTCAATTATAAAAACGTAAATTCATGTGTACTTAGTGTGAATGAATGCTAATGTCACTGACAACAAGCAAATGCATGTGTATTTTACTTAGTTTCAACTGTGAAAACGTAAATTACTATGCAATTAATGTGATTGAATGTTAATATCATTGAAAACAAGCATATGCATGGGTATTTTAATTAGTTTCAACTGTAAAAAAGTAAATTGATGTGCATATAGTGTGAATAAACGTTAATATCGCTGAAAACAAGCAATTGCATGTGTATTTTACTTACTTTCAAATGTAATAACGTGGATTCAAGTGCAATTATTGTGCAGTAATGTTAACATTACTGAAAACAAGCAAATGCATATGTATTTTACTTAGTTTCAACTGTAATAACGTGGATTCATGGGCAATTAGTGTGCAGTAATGTTAATATCACTGAAAACTAGCAAATGCATGTGTATTTTACTTAGTTTCAGCTGTAATAACTTGGCTTCAAGTGCAATTAGTGTGCAGTAATGTTACTATCACTGAAAAGAAGCAAATGCATGTGTATTTGCTTGCGTATGTGTATTCGCTTACGCTCATGCCCCTTTCAACCCCATGTACAATGTGTTAGCTCGCTGCGCTCGCCTGTCTATCCATTATCAAAAAGCATTGACTTCGTGCGCTGCATTCGCTTACGCTCATGCCTCTGCCTACTCCTTTTACAAAAGCTTGGCTCGCTTCGCTCGCCTGATAATCCCTTATCATAATTTGTTGATTAAAACTTTGGGCTTGTTTACATTAGGCCTAAGCATCGCAACTGTTCTCGTGAAGTCGCAAAAGAGGCAATCAACTTGCAGCAAAAGGCGACACGGGTCTCGTGAACAGCGAATACGTGGTTCGAAAATGGAGTTTGCCACGCGAATTTGGAATTTTCGCCACCAAAAACTGTAGTTTTTTCGTGATAGTACAATTAGCAGAATAATTAATGGAATAATTCAAAAGAACTTTAAAAAAACAAAACCAAAAATAGATAACCTTGGTCTAATTATTAATTGGCACTTTCCATTTGAAATTTAGCACAAATAATGTACAAACAAAAAAGCCTTTTTGATTACACGGTTCACCGTTTCATCTCATGGTTTTGAGGTATCACTGGAAACAAGTAAATGCATATGCATTTTACTTAGTTCCAACCGTAGTAACGTGGATTCATGTGCAATCAGTGAGCAGTATTGTTAATATCACTGAAAACAAGCAAATGCATGTGTATTTTACTTAGTTTCAGCTGTAATAACGTGGATTCATGTGCAAATAGTGTGCAGTAATGTTAATACCACTGAAAACAAGCAAATGTATGTGTATTTTACTTAATTTCAGCTGTAATAACATGGATTCATGTGCAATTAGTGTGCAGTATTGTTAATACTGAAAACAAGCAAATGCATGTGCATTTTAATTATTTTCAACTGTAAAAAAGTAAATTGATGTGCCTACAGTGTGAATAAACGTTAACATCACTGAAAACAAACAAAAGCATGTGTATTTTACTTAGTTTCAGCTGTGAAAACGTAAATTCATGTGTAAGTAATGTGAATAAATGTTAATATCACTGAAAACAAGCAAATGCATTTGTATTTTACTTAGTTTCAGCTGTGAAAACACGGCTTCATTTGCAATTAAGGTTAATGCAAGTTAATATCACTGAAAACAAGCAAATGCATGTGTAATTTACTTAGTTTCAACTGTACAACAGTAAATTGATGTGTACTTAGTGTGAAGGAATGTTCATATCACTGAAAGCAAGCAAATGCATGTGTAATTTACTTAGTTTCAATTGTAAAAACGTAAATTCAAGTGTACTTAGTGTGAATGAATGTTAATGTCACTGAAAACAAGCAAATGCTTGCGTATTTTACTTGATTTCAGCTGTAATAACGTGGATTCATGTGGCATTGGTGTGCAGTAATGTTATTATCACTAAAAACAAGCAAATGCATGTGTATTTTACTTAGTTTCAGCTGTAATAACTTGGCTTCATGTGCAATTAGTGTGTATGAATGTTAATATCACTGAAAACAAGCAAATGCATGTGTATTTTACTTAGTTTCAGCTGTAATAACATGGATTCATGTGCAAATAGTGTGCAGTAATGTTAGTAACACTGAAAACAAGTAAATGCATGTGCATTTTACTTAGTTTCAGCTGTAATAACGTGGATTCATGTGCAAATAGTGTGCAGTAATGTTAATATCACTGAAAACAAGCAAATGCATGTGTATTTTACTTAGTTTTAGCTGTAACAACGTGGATTCAAGTGCAATTAGTGTGCAGTAACGTTAATATCACTAAAAACAAGCAAATGCATGTGTATTTTACTTAATTTCAGCTGTAATAATGTGGACTCATGTGCAATTAGTGTGCAGTAATGTTAATATCACTGAAAACTAGCTAATGCATTTGTATTTTACTTAATTTCAGCTGTAAAAACACGGCTTCATTTGCAATTAAGGTTAATGAAAGTTAAGATCACTGAAAACAAGCAAATGCATGTGTAATTTACTTAGTTTCAACCGTAAAAACGTCACTTAATGTGCAGTTAATGTGAATGAATGTGAATGTCACTGAAAACAAGCAAATGCATGTGTATTTTACTTAGTTTCAACTGTGAAACAGTAAATTGATGTGTTCTTAGTGTGAAGGAATGTTAATATCACTGAAAACAAGCCAATGCATGTGTATTTTACTTCGTTTCAGCTGTAATAACGTGGCCTCATGTGCAATTAGTGTGAATGAATCTTAATATCACTGAAAGCAAGCAAATGCATGTGTAATTTACCTAGATTCAATTATAAAAACGTAAATTCATGTGTACTTAGTGTGAATGAATGCTAATGTCACTGACAACAAGCAAATGCATGTGTATTTTGCTTAGTTTCAACTGTGAAAACGTAAATTAATATGTAATTAATGTGATTTAATGTTAATATCACTGAAAACAAGCAAATGCATGTGTATTTTAATTAGTTTCAACTGTAAAAAAGTAATTTGATGTGCATATAGTGTGAATAAACGTTAATATCACTGAAAGCAAGCAAATGCATGTGTAATTTACCTAGATTCAATTATAAAAACGTAAATTCATGTGTACTTAGTGTGAATGAATGCTAATGTCACTGACAACAAGCAAATGCATGTGTATTTTGCTTAGTTTCAACTGTGAAAACGTAAATTAATATGTAATTAATGTGATTTAATGTTAATATCACTGAAAACAAGCAAATGCATGTGTAATTTACTTAGTTTCAACTGTACAACAGTAAATTGATGTGTACTTAGTGTGAAGGAATGTTCATATCACTGAAAGCAAGCAAATGCATGTGTAATTTACTTAGTTTCAATTGTAAAAACGTAAATTCATGTGTACTTAGTGTGAATGAATGTTAATGTCACTGAAAACAAGCAAATGCTTGCGTATTTTACTTGATTTCAGCTGTAATAACGTGGATTCATGTGGCATTGGTGTGCAGTAATGTTATTATCACTAAAAACAAGCAAATGCATGTGTATTTTACTTAGTTTCAGCTGTAATAACTTGGCTTCATGTGCAATTAGTGTGCGGTAATGTTAATATCACTGAAAAGAAGGAAATTCATGTGTATTTGCTTGCGTATGTGTATTCGCTTACGCTCATGCCCCTTTCAACCCCACGTACAATGTGTTAGCTCGCTGCGCTCGCCTGTCTATCCATTATCAAAATTTGTTGATTAAAACTTTGGGCTTGTTTACATTAGGCCTAAGCATCGCAACTGTTCTCGTGAAGTCGCAAAAGAGCCAATCAACTTCCAGCAAAAGGCGACACAGGTCTCGTGAACCTCGAATACGTGGTTCGAAAATGGAGTTCGCCACGCGAATTTGGAAATTTCGCCACCAAAAACTGTAGTTTTTTCGTGATAGCACAATTAGCAGAATAATTAATTGAATAATTCAAAAGAACTTTAAAAAAACGAAACCAAAAATAGATAACCTTGGTCTAATTAATAATTGGCACTTTCCATTTGAAATTTAGCACAAATAATGTACAAACAAAAAAGCCTTTTTTATTACACGGTTCGCCGTTTCATCTCATCGTTTTGAGGTATCACTGGAAACAAGTAAATGCATATGCATTTTACTTAGTTCCAACCGTAATAATGTGGATCCATGTGCAATTAGTGAGCAGTAATGTTAATATCACTGAAAACAAGCAAATGCATGTGTATTTTACTTAGTTTCAGCTGTAATAACGTGGATTCATGTGCAAATAGTGTGCAGTAATGTTAATACCACTGAAAACAAGCAAATGTATGTGTATTTTACTTAGTTTCAGCTGTAATAACATGGATTCATGTGCAATTAGTGTGCAGTAATGTTAATACTGAAAACAAGCAAATGCGTGTGTATTTTACTTAGTTTTAGCTGTAATAACGTGCATTCAAGTGCAATTAGTGTGCAGTAATGTTAATATCACTAAAAACAAGCAAATGCATGTGTATTTTGCTTAGTTTCAACTGTGAAAACGTAAATTAATATGAATTAATGTGATTGAATGTTAATATCACTGAAAACAAGCAAATGCATGTGTGTTTTAATTAGTTTCAACTGTAAAAAAGTAAATTGATGTGCATATAGTGTGAATAAACGTTAATATCACTGAAAACAAGGAAAAGCATGTGTATTTTACTTAGTTTCAGCCGTAAAAACGTAATTTCATGTGTAAGTAGTGTGAATAAATGTTAATATCACTGAAAACAAGCAAATGCATTTGTATTTTACTTAGTTTCAGCTGTAAAAACACGGCTTCATTTGCAATTAAGGTTAATGAAAGTTAAGATCACTGAAAACAAGCAAATGCATGTGTAATTTACTTAGTTTCAACTGTAAAAACGTAACTTAATGTGCAGTTAATGTGAATGAATGTGAATGTCACTGAAAACAAGGAAATGCATGTGTATTTTACTTAGTTTGAACTGTAAAACAGTAAATTGATCTGTACTTAGTGTGAAGGAATATTAATATCACTGCAAACAAGCCAATGCATGTGTATTTTACTTCGTTTCAGCTGTAATAACGTGGCTTCATGTGCAATTAGTGTGAATGAATCTTAATATCACTGAAGACAAGCAAATGCATGCGTATTTTAATTAGTTTGAGCTGTAATATCGTGGATTCATGTGCAATTAGTGTGCAGTAATGTTAGTATCACTGAAAACAAGTAAATGCATATGTATTTTACTTAGTTTCAACTGTAATAACTTGGATTCATGTGCAATTCGTGTGCGGTAATAGTAATAACACGAAAACAAGCAAATGCATGTGTATTTTACTTAGTTTTAGCTGTAATAACGTGGATTCGTGTGGAATTAGTGTGGAGTATTGTTAATATCACTAAAAACAAGCAAATGCATGTGTATTTTATTTAGTTTCATATGTATTAACGTTGATTCATGTGCAATTAAAGTGCAGTAATGTTAATATCACTGAAAACTAGCTAATGCATTTGTATTTTACTTATTTTCATATGTATTAACGTTGATTCATGTGCAATTAGTGTGCAGTAATGTTATTATCACTGAAAACAAGTAAATGCATATGTATTTTACTTAGTTTCAACTGTAATAACGTGGATTCATGTGCAATTCGTTTGCGGTAATAGTAATATCACGAAAACAAGCAAATGCATGTGTATTTTACTTAGTTTTAGCTGTAACAACGTGGATTCGTGTGGAATTAGTGTGGAGTATTGTTAATATCACTAAAAACAAGCAAATGCATGTATATTTTGCTTAGTTTCAACTGTAAAAACGTAAATTAATATGCAATTAATGTGATTGAATGTTAATATCACTGAAAACAAGGAAATGCACTTGTATTTTACTTAGTTTCAGCTGTAAAAACACGGCTTCATTTGGATTTAAGGTTAATGAAAGTTAAGATCACTGAAAACAAGCAAATGCATATGTAATTTACTTAGTTTCAATTGTAAAACAGTAAATTGATGTGTACTTAGTGTGAAGGAATGTTAATATCACTGAAAACAAGCCAATGCATGTGTATTTTACTTCTTTTCAACTGTAATAACGTGGCTTCATGTGCAATCAGTGTGAATGAATCTTAATATCACTAAAAGCAAGCAAATGCATGTGTAAATTTACCTAGATTCATTTATAAAAACGTAAATTCATGTGTACTTAGTGTGAATGAATGCTACTGTCACTGACATCAAGCAAATGCATGTGTATTTTACTTAGTTTCATCTGTAATAACGTGGATTCGTGTGCAATTAGTGTGCAGTAATGTTAATATCACTGAAAACAAGCAAATGCATGTGTATTTTACTTAGTTTCAGCTGTAATAACGTGGATCCTTTTGCAATCAGTGTGCAGTAAAATTAATATCACTGAAAACTAGCAAATGCATGTGTATTTTACTTACTTTCATATGTAATAACGTGGATTCATGTGCAATTAGTGTGCAGTAATGTTAGTATCACTGAAAACAAGTAAATGCATATGTATTTTACTTATTTTCAACTGTAATAACGTGGATTCATGTTCAATTCGTCTGCGGTAATATTAATATCACGAAAACAAGCAAATGCATGTGTATTTTACTTACTTTCAAATGTAATAACGTGGATTCATGTGCAATTATTGTGCAGTAATGTTAATATAACTGAAAACAAGCAAATGCATATGTATTTTACTTAGTTTCAACTGTAATAACGTGGATTCATGGGCAATTAGTGTGCAGTAATGTTAATATCACTGAAAACAAGCAAATGCATGTGTATTTTACTTAGTTTCCGCTGTAATAACTTGGCTTCAAGTGCAATTAGTGTGCAGTAATGTTAATATCACTGAAAACAAGCCACTGCATGTGTATTTTACTTCGTTTCAGCTGTAATAACGTGTCTTCATGTGCAATTAGTGTGAATGAATCTTAATATCACTGAAGGCAAGCAAATGCATGTGTAATTTACCTAGATTCAATTATAAAACCGTAAATTCATGTGTACTTAGTGTGAATGAATGCTAATGTCACTGACAGCAAGCAAATGCATGTGTATTTTACTTAGTTTCAACTGTGAAAACGTAAATTACTATGCAATTAATGTGATTGAATGTTAATATCACTGAAAACAAGCAATTGCATGTGTATTTTAATTAGTTTCAACTGTAAAAAAGTAAATTGATGTGCATAGAGTGTGAATAAACGCTAATATCACTGAAAACAAGCAATTGCATGTGTATTTTACTTACTTTCAAATGTAATAATGTGGATTCATGTGCAATTATTGTGCAGTAATGTTAATATTACTGAAAACAAGCAAATGCATATGTATTTTACTTAGTTTCAACTGTAATAACGTGGATTCATGGGCAATTAGTGTGCAGTAATGTTAATATCACTGAAAACTAGCAAATGCATGGGTATTTTACTTGGTTTCAGCTGTAATAACTTGGCTTCAAGTGCAATTAGTGTGCAGTAATGTTAATATCACTGAAAAGAAGGAAATTCATGTGTATTTGCTTGCGCATGTGTATTCGCTTACGCTCATGCCCTTTTCAACCCCACGTACAATGTGTTAGCTCGCTGCGCTCGCCTGTCTATCCATTATCAAAAAGCATTGACTTTGTGCGCTGCATTCGCTTACGCTCATGCCTCTGCCTACTCCTTTTACAAGAGCTTGGCTCGCTTCGCTCGCCTGATAATCCCTTATCATAATTTGTTGATTAAAACTTTGGGCTTGTTTACATTAGGCCTGAGCATCGCAACTGTTCTCGTGAAGTCGCAAAAGAGCCAATCAACTTCCAGCAAAAGGCGACACGGGTCTCGTGAACAGCGAATACGTGGTTCGAAAATGGAGTTCGCCACGCGAATTTGGAAATTTCGCCACAAAAAACTGTAGTTTTTTCGTGATAGCACAATTAGCAGAATAATTAATGGAATAATTCAAAAGAACTTTAAAAAAACGAAACCAAAAATAGATAACCTTGGTCTAATTAATAATTGGCACTTTCCATTTGAAATTTAGCACAAATAATGTACAAACAAAAAAGCCTTTTTTATTACACGGTTCGCCGTTTCATCTCATCGTTTTGAGGTATCACTGGAAACAAGTAAATGCATATGCATTTTACTTAGTTCCAACCGTAATAACGTGGATCCATGTGCAATTAGTGAGCAGTAATGTTAATATCACTGAAAACAAGCAAATGCATGTGTATTTTACTTAGTTTCAGCTGTAATAACGTGGATTCATGTGCAAATAGTGTGCAGTAATGTTAATATCACTGTAAAGAAGGAAATTCATGTGTATTTGCTTGCGTATGTGTATTCGCTTACGCTCATGCCCCTTTCAACCCCACGTACAATGTGTTAGCTCGCTGCGCTCGCCTGTCTATCCATTATCAAAAAGCATTGACTTCGTGCGCTGCATTCGCTTACGCTCATGCCTCTGCCTACTCCTTTTACAAAAGCTTGGCTCGCTTCGCTCGCCTGATAATCCCTTATCATAATTTGTTGATTAAAACTTTGGGCTTGTTTACATTAGGCCTAAGCATCGCAACTGTTCTCGTGAAGTCGCAAAAGAGCCAATCAACTTCCAGCAAAAGGCGACACGGGTCTCGTGAACAGCGAATACGTGGTTCGAAAATGGAGTTCGCCACGCGAATTTGGAAATTTCGCCACCAAAAACTGTAGTTTTTTCGTGATAGCACAATTAGCAGAATAATTAATGGAATAATTCAAAAGAACTTTAAAAAAACGAAACCAAAAATAGATAACCTTGGTCTAATTAATAATTGGCACTTTCCATCTGAAATTTAGCACAAATAATGTACAAACAAAAAAGCCTTTTTTATTACACGGTTCGCCGTTTCATCTCATCCTTTTGAGGTATCACTGGAAACAAGTAAATGCATATGCATTTTACTTAGTTCCAACCGTAATAAGGTGGATCCATGTGCAATTAGTGAGCAGTAATGTTAATATCACTGAAAACAAGCAAATGCATGTGTATTTTACTTAGTTTCAGCTGTAATAACGTGGATTCATGTGCAAATAGTGTGCAGTAATGTTAATACCACTGAAAACAAGCAAATGTATGTGTATTTTACTTAGTTTCAGCTGTAATAACATGGATTCATGTGCAATTAGTGTGCAGTATTGTTAATACTGAAAACAAGCAAATGCGTGTGTATTTTACTTAGTTTTAGCTGTAATAACGTGCATTCAAGTGCAATTAGTGTGCAGTAATGTTAATATCACTAAAAACAAGCAAATGCATATATATTTTGCTTAGTTTCAACTGTGAAAACGTAAATTAATATGAATTAATGTGATTGAATGTTAATATCACTGAAAACAAGCAAATGCATGTGTATTTTTATTAGTTTCAACTGTAAAAAAGTAAATTGATGTGCATATAGTGTGAATAAACGTTAATATCACTGAAAACAAGGAAAATCATGTGTATTTTACTTAGTTTCAGCCGTAAAAACGTAATTTCATGTGTAAGTAGTGTGACTAAATGTTAATATCACTGAAAACAAGCAAATGCATTTGTATTTTACTTAGTTTCAGCTGTAAAAACACGGCTTCATTTGCAATTAAGGTTAATGAAAGTTAAGATCACGGAAAACAAGCAAATGCATGTGTAATTTACTTAGTTTCAACTGTAAAAACGTAACTTAATGTGCAGTTAATGTGAATGAATGTGAATGTCACTGAAAACAAGCCAATGCATGTGTATTTTACTTCGTTTCAGCTGTAATAACGTGGCTTCATGTGCAATTAGTGTGAATGAATCTTAATATCACTGAAAACAAGCAAATGCATTGGTATTTTACTTAGTTTCAGCTGTAATAACGTGGATACATTTGCAATTAGTGTGCAGTAATGTTAGTATCACTGAAAACAAGTAAATGCATGCGTATTTTAATTAGTTTGAGCTGTAATATCGTGGATTCATGTGCAATTAGTGTGCAGTAATGTTAGTATCACTGAAAACAAGTAAATGCATATGTATTTTACTTAGTTTTAGCTGTAATAACGTGCATTCAAGTGCAATTAGTGTGCAGTAATGTTAATATCACTAAAAACAAGGAAATGCATGTGTATTTTGCTTAGTTTCAACTATGAAAACGTAAATTAATATGCAATTAATGCGATTGAATGTTAATATCACTGAAAACAAGCAAATGCATGTGTATTTTAATTAGTTTCAACTGTAAAAAAGTAAATTGATGTGCATATAGTGTGATTAAACGTTAATATCACTGAAAACAAGGAAAAGCATGTGTATTTTACTTAGTTTCAGACGTAAAAACGTAATTTCATGTGTAAGTATGTGCAGTAATGTTAATATCACTGAAAACAAGCAAATGTATGTTTATTTTACTTAGTTTCAGCTGTAATAACGTGGATTCATGTGCAATTAGTGTGCAGTATTGTTAATACTGAAAACAAGCAAATGCGTCTGTATTTTACTTAGTTTTAGCTGTAATAACGTGCATTCAAGTGCAATTAGTGTGCAGTAATGTTAATATCACTGAAAACAAGCAAATGCATGTGTATTTTAATTAGTTTCAACTGTAAAAAAGTAAATTGATGTGCATATAGTGTGAATAAACGTTAATATCACTGAAAACAAGGAATAGCATGTGTATTTTACTTAGTTTCAGACGTAAAAACGTAATTTCATGTGTAAGTAGTGTGAATAAATGTTAATATCACTGAAAACAAGCAAATGCATTTGTATTTTACTTAGTTTCAGCTGTAAAAACACGGCTTCATTTGCAATTAAGGTTAATGAAAGTTAAGATCACTGAAAACAAGCAAATGCATGTGTAATTTACTTAGTTTCAACCGTAAAAAAGTAAATTAATATGAATTAATGTGATTGAATGTTAATATCACTGAAAGCAAGCAAATGCATGTGTAATTTACCTAGATTCAATTATAAAAACGTAAATTCATGTGTACTTAGTGTGAATGAATGCTAATGTCACTGACAACAAGCAAATGCATGTGTATTTTGCTTAGTTTCAACTGTGAAAACGTAAATTAATATGTAATTAATGTGATTTAATGTTAATATCACTGAAAACAAGCAAATGCATGTGTAATTTACTTAGTTTCAACTGTACAACAGTAAATTGATGTGTACTTAGTGTGAAGGAATGTTCATATCACTGAAAGCAAGCAAATGCATGTGTAATTTACTTAGTTTCAATTGTAAAAACGTAAATTCATGTGTACTTAGTGTGAATGAATGTTAATGTCACTGAAAACAAGCAAATGCTTGCGTATTTTACTTGATTTCAGCTGTAATAACGTGGATTCATGTGGCATTGGTGTGCAGTATTGTTATTATCACTAAAAACAAGCAAATGCATGTGTATTTTACTTAGTTTCAGCTGTAATAACTTGGCTTCATGTGCAATTAGTGTGCGGTAATGTTAATATCACTGAAAAGAAGGAAATTCATGTGTATTTGCTTGCGTATGTGTATTCGCTTACGCTCATGCCCCTTTCAACCCCACGTACAATGTGTTAGCTCGCTGCGCTCGCCTGTCTATCCATTATCAAAAAGCATTGACTTCTTGCGCTGCATTCGCTTACGCTCATGCCTCTGCCTACTCCTTTTACAAAAGCTTGGCTCGCTTCGCTCGCCTGATAATCCCTTATCATAATTTGTTGATTAAAACTTTGGGCTTGTTTACATTAGGCCTAAGCATCGCAACTGTTCTCGTGAAGTCGCAAAAGAGCCAATCAACTTCCAGCAAAAGGCGACACGGGTCTCGTGAACCTCGAATACGTGGTTCGAAAATGGAGTTCGCCACGCGAATTTGGAAATTTCGCCACCAAAAACTGTAGTTTTTTCGTGATAGCACAATTAGCAGAATAATTAATTGAACTAGGGGTCATCACTCGCTTCGCTCGTTCGCCCCAGCCCGTCAAGTAAATAAGGCTTAATCTGGTTGGCGCACTTCGTGCGCTGCATTCGCTAACGCTCATGCCCCTTTCAACCCCACTTACAATGGCTTAGCTCGCTGCGCTCGCCTGTGGTTGGCGCACTTCGTGCGCTGCATTCGCTTACGCTCATGCCCCTTTCAACCCCACTTACAATGGGTTAGCTCGCTGCGCTCGTCTGTGGTTGGCGCACTTCGTGCGCTGCATTCGCTTACGCTCATGCCCCTTTCAACCCAACGTACAATGGGTTAGCTCGCTGCGCTCGCCTGTCTATCTATTATCAAGAAACATTGACTGATAGAGCGCACTTCGTGCGCTGCATTCGCTTCGCTCATGCCTCTTTCAACCCCACGTACAATGGGTTAGCTCGCTGCGCTCGCCTGTCTATCTATTGTCAAGAAACATTGACTGATAGGGCGCACTTCGTGCGCTGCATTCGCTTCGCTCATGCCTCTTTCAACCCCACGTACAATGGGTTAGCTCGCTGCGCTCGTCTGTGGTTGGCGCACTTCGTGCGCTGCATTCGCTTCGCTCATGCCTCTTTCAACCCCACGTACATTGGGTTAGCTCGCTGCCCTCGCCTGTCTATCTATTATCAAGAAACATTGACTGATAGAGCGCACTTCGTGCGCTGCATTCGCTTCGCTCATGCCTCTTTCAACCCCACGTACAATGGGTTAGCTCGCTGCGCTCGCCTGTCTATCTATTGTCAAGAAACATTGACTGATAGGGCGCACTTCGTGCGCTGCATTCGCTTCGCTCATGCCTCTTTCAACCCCACGTACATTGGGTTAGCTCGCTGCGCTCGCCTGTCTATCTATTATCGAGAGACATTGACTGATAGGGCGCACTTCGTGCGCTGCATTCGCTTCGCTCATGCCTCTTTCAACCCCACGTACAATGGGTTAGCTCGCTGCGCTCGCCTGTCTATCTATTGTCAAGAAACATTGACTGATAGGGCGCACTTCGTGCGCTGCATTCGCTTCGCTCATGCCTCTTTCAACCCCACGTACAATGGGTTAGCTCGCTGCGCTCGCCTGTCTATCTATTATCAAGAAACATTGACTGATTGGGCGCACTTCGTGCGCTGCATTCGCTTCGCTCATGCCCCTTTGAACCCCACTTACAATGGGTTAGCTCGCTGCGCTCGCCTGTGTATCTATTACCAAGAAACATTAGCTGATAGGGCGCACTTCGTGCGCTGCATTCGCTTACGCTCATGCCTCTGCCTACTCCTCTTGCAACAGTTTGGCTCGCTTCGCTCGCCTGATAACCCCTTATCATAATTTGTTTATTGAAACTTTGGGCTTGTTTACATTAGGCATAAGCGTCGCAAGCATGCCTACTACCTAAACTATAACTATCTCACTCAAAAAACAAAACAAAACTATCACCTGTGTTCTCAATTGTCTCCTGTAATTTTCCAGAGGTCTCTCAAACAATTCGCAAGTCTTTACAAAGGTAATTCAGGTCGTAAAACACTTTGAAAGGCGCCCAGTTATCCTTTGTGTTGAAAACAAAAACACGCGTCTTCTCCAAAAGTACCTGCTGTTCAACCCGAGGGCTAATTTGCATGATAACGAAAAACGCCTGACTGTTCACGTGAAGTTGCGAAAGAGCCAATCAAATTGCAGCAAGAGGCAAAACGCGTCACGTGAACAGCGAACGCTTTGTTCGAAATTGGATTTCGCGACGCGAATTTGGAAGTTTCGCGAGCGTAAACCGTCGTTTTTTCGTGATAGCCAATTAGGCGAACTTTAACAAAGAATTTCCCAACCTTTTAGTCGAAATTGTGAGCTCTCATATAGATAACTTTTTGGTTCAGCCGGCAAAGAACAACTAACTTAAAAATAGGGCAGATTGAGGGTCTCAAAAAAAAGCCTTTATGGATACCTCGTTCGCCGTTTCGGTCCATTGTTTTGGGGCGTTCGACCTATTGTTTCGGGTCGAATCTATTGTTTTAGGCAGAGTTTCGCCACCGTCACGTGACTCCGCAGAATATATATATTAGATAATTCAAAAGAACTTTAAAAAAACGAAACCAAAAATAGATAACCTTGGTCTAATTAATAATTGGCACTTTCCATTTGAAATTTAGCACAAATAATGTAAAAACAAAAAAGCCTTTTTTATTACACGGTTCGCCGTTTCATCTCATCGTTTTGAGGTATCACTGGAAACAAGTAAATGCATATGCATTTTACTTAGTTCCAACCGTAATAATGTGGATCCATGTGCAATTAGTGAGCAGTACTGTTAATATCACTGAAAACAAGCAAATGCATGTGTATTTTACTTAGTTTCAGCTGTAATAACGTGGATTCATGTGCAAATAGTGTGCAGTAATGTTAATACCACTGAAAACAAGCAAATGTATGTGTATTTTACTTAGTTTCAGCTGTAATAACATGGATTCATGTGCAATTAGTGTGCAGTAATGTTAATACTGAAAACAAGCAAATGCGTGTGTATTTTACTTAGTTTTAGCTGTAATAACGTGCATTCAAGTGGAATTAGTGTGCAGTAATGTTAATATCACTAAAAACAAGCAAATGCATGTGTATTTTGCCTAGTTTCAACTGTGAAAACGTACATTAATATGAATTAATGTGATTGAATGTTAATATCACTGAAAACAAGCAAATGCATGTGTGTTTTAATTAGTTTCAACTGTAAAAAAGTAAATTGATGTGCATATAGTGTGAATAAACGTTAATATCACTGAAAACAAGGAAAAGCATGTGTATTTTACTTAGTTTCAGCCGTAAAAACGTAATTTCATGTGTAAGTAGTGTGAATAAATGTTAATATCACTGAAAACAAGCAAATGCATTTGTATTTTACTTAGTTTCAGCTGTAAAAACACGGCTTCATTTGCAATTAAGGTTAATGAAAGTTAAGATCACTGAAAACAAGCAAATGCATGTGTAATTTACTTAGTTTCAACTGTAAAAACGTAACTTAATGTGCAGTTAATGTGAATGAATGTGAATGTCACTGAAAACAAGGAAATGCATGTGTATTTTACTTAGTTTGAACTGTAAAACAGTAAATTGATCTGTACTTAGTGTGAAGGAATATTAATATCACTGCAAACAAGCCAATGCATGTGTATTTTACTTCGTTTCAGCTGTAATAACGTGGCTTCATGTGCAATTAGTGTGAATGAATCTTAATATCACTGAAAACAAGCAAATGCATTGGTATTTTACTTAGTTTCAGCTGTAATAACGTGGATACATTTGCAATTAGTGTGCAGTGAAATTAATATCACCGAAGACTAGCAAATACATATGTATTTTACTTACTTTCATATGTAATAACGTGGATTCATGTGCAATTAGTGTGCAGTAATGTTCATATCACTGAAGACAAGCAAATGCATGCGTATTTTAATTAGTTTGAGCTGTAATATCGTGGATTCATGTGCAATTAGTGTGCAGTAATGTTAGTATCACTGAAAACAAGTAAATGCATATGTATTTTACTTAGTTTCAACTGTAATAACTTGGATTCATGTGCAATTCGTGTGCGGTAATAGTAATATCACGAAAACAAGCAAATGCATGTGTATTTTACTTAGTTTTAGCTGTAATAACGTGGATTCGTGTGGAATTAGTGTGGAGTATTGTTAATATCACTAAAAACAAGCAAATGCATGTGTATTTTATTTAGTTTCATATGTATTAACGTTGATTCATGTGCAATTAAAGTGCAGTAATGTTAATATCACTGAAAACTAGCTAATGCATTTGTATTTTACTTATTTTCATATGTATTAAAGTTGATTCATGTGCAATTAGTGTGCAGTAATGTTATTATCACTGAAAACAAGTAAATGCATATGTATTTTACTTAGTTTCAACTGTAATAACGTGGATTCATGTGCAATTCGTTTGCGGTAATAGTAATATCACGAAAACAAGCAAATGCATGTGTATTTTACTTAGTTTTAGCTGTAACAACGTGGATTCGTGTGGAATTAGTGTGGAGTATTGTTAATATCACTAAAAACAAGCAAATGCATGTATATTTTGCTTAGTTTCAACTGTAAAAACGTAAATTAATATGCAATTAATGTGATTGAATGTTAATATCACTGAAAACAAGGAAATGCACTTGTATTTTACTTAGTTTCAGCTGTAAAAACACGGCTTCATTTGGATTTAAGGTTAATGAAAGTTAAGATCACTGAAAACAAGCAAATGCATATGTAATTTACTTAGTTTCAATTGTAAAACAGTAAATTGATGTGTACTTAGTGTGAAGGAATGTTAATATCACTGAAAACAAGCCAATGCATGTGTATTTTACTTCTTTTCAACTGTAATAACGTGGCTTCATGTGCAATCAGTGTGAATGAATCTTAATATCACTAAAAGCAAGCAAATGCATGTGTAAATTTACCTAGATTCATTTATAAAAACGTAAATTCATGTGTACTTAGTGTGAATGAATGCTAATGTCACTGACATCAAGCAAATGCATGTGTATTTTACTTAGTTTCATCTGTAATAACGTGGATTCGTGTGCAATTAGTGTGCAGTAATGTTAATATCACTGAAAACAAGCAAATGCATGTGTATTTTACTTAGTTTCAGCTGTAATAACGTGGATCCTTTTGCAATCAGTGTGCAGTAAAATTAATATCACTGAAAACTAGCAAATGCATCTGTATTTTACTTACTTTCATATGTAATAACGTGGATTCATGTGCAATTAGTGTGCAGTAATGTTAGTATCACTGAAAACAAGTAAATGCATATGTATTTTACTTATTTTCAACTGTAATAACGTGGATTCATGTTCAATTCGTCTGCGGTAATATTAATATCACGAAAACAAGCAAATGCATGTGTATTTTACTTACTTTCAAATGTAATAACGTGGATTCATGTGCAATTATTGTGCAGTAATGTTAATATTACTGAAAACAAGCAAATGCATATGTATTTTACTTAGTTTCAACTGTAATAACGTGGATTCATGGGCAATTAGTGTGCAGTAATGTTAATATCACTGAAAACAAGCAAATGCATGTGTATTTTACTTAGTTTCCGCTGTAATAACTTGGCTTCAAGTGCAATTAGTGTGCAGTAATGTTAATATCACTGAAAACAAGCCACTGCATGTGTATTTTACTTCGTTTCAGCTGTAATAACGTGTCTTCATGTGCAATTAGTGTGAATGAATCTTAATATCACTGAAGGCAAGCAAATGCATGTGTAATTTACCTAGATTCAATTATAAAACCGTAAATTCATGTGTACGTAGTGTGAATGAATGCTAATGTCACTGACAGCAAGCAAATGCATGTGTATTTTACTTAGTTTCAACTGTGAAAACGTAAATTACTATGCAATTAATGTGATTGAATGTTAATATCACTGAAAACAAGCAATTGCATGTGTATTTTAATTAGTTTCAACTGTAAAAAAGTAAATTGATGTGCATAGAGTGTGAATAAACGCTAATATCACTGAAAACAAGCAATTGCATGTGTATTTTACTTACTTTCAAATGTAATAATGTGGATTCATGTGCAATTATTGTGCAGTAATGTTAATATTACTGAAAACAAGCAAATGCATATGTATTTTACTTAGTTTCAACTGTAATAACGTGGATTCATGGGCAATTAGTGTGCAGTAATGTTAATATCACTGAAAACTAGCAAATGCATGGGTATTTTACTTGGTTTCAGCTGTAATAACTTGGCTTCAAGTGCAATTAGTGTGCAGTAATGTTAATATCACTGAAAAGAAGGAAATTCATGTGTATTTGCTTGCGCATGTGTATTCGCTTACGCTCATGCCCCTTTCAACCCCACGTACAATGTGTTAGCTCGCTGCGCTCGCCTGTCTATCCATTATCAAAAAGCATTGACTTCGTGCGCTGCATTCGCTTACGCTCATGCCTCTGCCTACTCCTTTTACAAGAGCTTGGCTCGCTTCGCTCGCCTGATAATCCCTTATCATAATTTGTTGATTAAAACTTTGGGCTTGTTTACATTAGGCCTGAGCATCGCAACTGTTCTCGTGAAGTCGCAAAAGAGCCAATCAACTTCCAGCAAAAGGCGACACGGTTCTCGTGAACAGCGAATACGTGGTTCGAAAATGGAGTTCGCCACGCGAATTTGGAAATTTCGCCACCAAAAACTGTAGTTTTTTCGTGATAGCACAATTAGCAGAATAATTAATGGAATAATTCAAAAGAACTTTAAAAAAACGAAACCAAAAATAGATAACCTTGGTCTAATTAATAATTGGCACTTTCCATCTGAAATTTAGCACAAATAATGTACAAACAAAAAAGCCTTTTTTATTACACGGTTCGCCGTTTCATCTCATCGTTTTGAGGTATCACTGGAAACAAGTAAATGCATATGCATTTTACTTAGTTCCAACCGTAATAACGTGGATCCATGTGCAATTAGTGAGCAGTAATGTTAATATCACTGAAAACAAGCAAATGCATGTGTATTTTACTTAGTTTCAGCTGTAATAACGTGGATTCATGTGCAAATAGTGTGCAGTAATGTTAATACCACTGAAAACAAGCAAATGTATGTGTATTTTACTTAGTTTCAGCTGTAATAACATGGATTCATGTGCATTAGTGTGCAGTATTGTTAATACTGAAAACAAGCAAATGCGTGTGTATTTTACTTAGTTTTAGCTGTAATAACGTGCATTCAAGTGCAATTAGTGTGCAGTAATGTTAATATCACTAAAACAAGCAAATGCATATATATTTTGCTTAGTTTCAACTGTGAAAACGTAAATTAATATGAATTAATGTGATTGAATGTTAATATCACTGAAAACAAGCAAATGCATGTGTATTTTTATTAGTTTCAACTGTAAAAAAGTAAATTGATGTGCATATAGTGTGAATAAACGTTAATATCACTGAAAACAAGGAAAATCATGTGTATTTTACTTAGTTTCAGCCGTAAAAACGTAATTTCATGTGTAAGTAGTGTGACTAAATGTTAATATCACTGAAAACAAGCAAATGCATTTGTATTTTACTTAGTTTCAGCTGTAAAAACACGGCTTCATTTGCAATTAAGGTTAATGAAAGTTAAGATCACGGAAAACAAGCAAATGCATGTGTAATTTACTTAGTTTCAACTGTAAAAACGTAACTTAATGTGCAGTTAATGTGAATGAATGTGAATGTCACTGAAAACAAGCCAATGCATGTGTATTTTACTTCGTTTCAGCTGTAATAACGTGGCTTCATGTGCAATTAGTGTGAATGAATCTTAATATCACTGAAAACAAGCAAATGCATTGGTATTTTACTTAGTTTCAGCTGTAATAACGTGGATACATTTGCAATTAGTGTGCAGTAATGTTAGTATCACTGAAAACAAGTAAATGCATGCGTATTTTAATTAGTTTGAGCTGTAATATCGTGGATTCATGTGCAATTAGTGTGCAGTAATGTTAGTATCACTGAAAACAAGTAAATGCATATGTATTTTACTTAGTTTTAGCTGTAATAACGTGCATTCAAGTGCAATTAGTGTGCAGTAATGTTAATATCACTAAAAACAAGGAAATGCATGTGTATTTTGCTTAGTTTCAACTATGAAAACGTAAATTAATATGCAATTAATGCGATTGAATGTTAATATCACTGAAAACAAGCAAATGCATGTGTATTTTAATTAGTTTCAACTGTAAAAAAGTAAATTGATGTGCATATAGTGTGATTAAACGTTAATATCACTGAAAACAAGGAAAAGCATGTGTATTTTACTTAGTTTCAGACGTAAAAACGTAATTTCATGTGTAAGTATGTGCAGTAATGTTAATATCACTGAAAACAAGCAAATGTATGTTTATTTTACTTAGTTTCAGCTGTAATAACGTGGATTCATGTGCAATTAGTGTGCAGTATTGTTAATACTGAAAACAAGCAAATGCGTCTGTATTTTACTTAGTTTTAGCTGTAATAACGTGCATTCAAGTGCAATTAGTGTGCAGTAATGTTAATATCACTGAAAACAAGCAAATGCATGTGTATTTTAATTAGTTTCAACTGTAAAAAAGTAAATTGATGTGCATATAGTGTGAATAAACGTTAATATCACTGAAAACAAGGAATAGCATGTGTATTTTACTTAGTTTCAGACGTAAAAACGTAATTTCATGTGTAAGTAGTGTGAATAAATGTTAATATCACTGAAAACAAGCAAATGCATTTGTATTTTACTTAGTTTCAGCTGTAAAAACACGGCTTCATTTGCAATTAAGGTTAATGAAAGTTAAGATCACTGAAAACAAGCAAATGCATGTGTAATTTACTTAGTTTCAACAGTAAAAACGTAAATTAATATGAATTAATGTGATTGAATGTTAATATCACTGAAAGCAAGCAAATGCATGTGTAATTTACCTAGATTCAATTATAAAAACGTAAATTCATGTGTACTTAGTGTGAATGAATGCTAATGTCACTGACAACAAGCAAATGCATGTGTATTTTACTTAGTTTCAACTGTGAAAACGTAAATTACTATGCAATTAATGTGATTGAATGTTAATATCATTGAAAAGAAGCATATGCATGGGTATTTTAATTAGTTTCAACTGTAAAAAAGTAAATTGATGTGCATATAGTGTGAATAAACGTTAATATCGCTGAAAACAAGCAATTGCATGTGTATTTTACCTACTTTCAAATGTAATAACGTGGATTCATGTGCAATTATTGTGCAGTAATGTTAATATTACTGAAAACAAGCAAATGCATATGTATTTTACTTAGTTTCAACTGTAATAACGTGGATTCATGGGCAATTAGTGTGCAGTAATGTTAATATCGCTGAAAACTAGCAAATGCATGTGTATTTTACTTAGTTTCAGTTGTAATAACTTGGCTTCAAGTGCAATTAGTGTGCAGTAATGTTAATATCACTGAAAAGAAGCAAAAGCATGTGTATTTGCTTGCGTATGTGTATTCGCTTACGCTCATGCCCCTTTCAACCCCATGTACAATGTGTTAGCTTGCTGCGCTCGCCTGTCTATCCATTATCAAAAAGCATTGACTTCGTGTGCTGCATTTGCTTACGCTCATGCCTCTGCCAACTCCTTTTACAAAAGCTTGGCTCGCTTCGCTCGCCTGATAATCCCTTATCATAATTTGTTGATTAAAACTTTGGGCTTGTTTACATTAGGCCTAAGCATCGCAACTGTTCTCGTGAAGTCGCAAAAGAGCCAATCAACTTGCAGCAAAAGGTGACACGGGTCTCGTGAACAGCGAATACGTGGTTCGAAAATGGAGTTCGCCCCGCGAATTTGGAATTTTCACAACCAAAAACTGTAGTTTTTTCGTGATAGCACAATTAGCAGAATAATTAATGGAATAATTCAAAAGAACTTTAAAAAAACGAAACCAAAAATAGATAACCTTGGTCTAATTAATAATTGGCACTTTCCATTAGAAATTTAGCACAAATAATGTACAAACAAAAAAGCCTTTTTGATTACACGGTTCGCCGTATCATCTCATGGTTTTGAGGTATCACTAGAAACAAGTAAATGCATATGCATTTTACTTAGTTCCAACCGTAATAACGTGGATTCATGTGCAATTAGTGTGCAGTATTGCTAATACTGAAAACAAGCAAATGCGTGTGTATTTTACTTAGTTTTAGCTGTAATAACGTGCGTTCAAGTGCAATTAGTGTGCAGTAATGTTAATATCACTAAAAACAAGCAAATGCATGTGTATTTTGTTTAGTTTCAACTGTGAAAACGTAAATTAATATGAATTAATGTGATTGAATGTTAATATCACTGAAAGCAATCAAATGCATCTGTAATTTACCTAGATTCAATTATAAAAACGTAAATTCATGTGTACTTAGTGTGAATGAATACTAATGTCACTGACAACAAGCAAATGCATGTGTATTTTACCTAGTTTCAACTGTGAAAACGTAAATTACTATGCAATTAATGTGATTGAATGTTAATATCACTGAAAACAAGCATATGCATGTGTATTTTAATTAGTTTCAACTGTAAAAAAGTTAATTGATGTGCATATAGTGTGAATAAACGTTAATATCACTGAAAACAAGCAATTGCATGTGTATTTTACTTACTTTCAAATGTAATAACGTGGATTCATGTGCAATTATTGTGCAGTAATGTTAATATTACTGAAAACAAGCAAATGCATATGTATTTTACTTAGTTTCAGCTGTAATAACGTGGATTCATGTGCAAATAGTGTGCAGTAATGTTAATATCACTGAAAAGAAGCAAATGTGTGTGTATTTTACTTAGTTTCAGCTGTAATAACGTGGATTCATGCGCAATTAGTGTGCAGGATTGTTAATACTGAAAACAAGCAAATGCGTGTGTATTTTACTTAGTTTTAGCTGTAATAACGTGCATTCAAGTGCAATTAGTGTGCAGTAATGTTAATATCACTAGAAGCAAGCAAATGCATGTGTATTTTGCTTAGTTTCAACTATGAAAACGTAAATTAATATGCAATTAATGTGATTGAATGTTAATATCACTGAAAACAAGCAAATGCATGTGTATTTTAATTAGTTTCAACTGTAAAAAAGTAAATTGATGTGCATATAGTGTGAATAAACGTTAATATCACTGAAAACAAGGAAAAGCATGTGTATTTTATTTAGTTTCAGACGTAAAAACGTAACTTCATGTGTAAGTAGTGTGCAGTAATGTTAATATCACTGAAAACAAGCAAATGTATGTTTATTTTACTTAGTTTCAGCTGTAATAACGTGGATTCATGTGCAATTAGTGTGCAGTATTGTTAATACTGAAAACAAGCAAATGCGTGTGTATTTTACTTAGTTTTAGCTTTAATAACGTGCATTCAAGTGCAATTATTGTGCAGTAATGTTAATATCACTGAAAACAAGCAAATGCATGTGTATTTTAATTAGTTTCAACTGTAAAAAAATAAATTGATGTGCATATAGTGTGAATAAACGTTAATATCACTGAAAACAAGGAATAGCATGTGTATTTTACTTAGTTTCAGACGTAAAAACGTAATTTCATGTGTAAGTAGTGTGAATAAATGTTAATATCACTGAAAACAAGCAAATGCATTTGTATTTTACTTAGTTTCAGCTGTAAAAACACGGCTTCATTTGCAATTAAGGTTAATGAAAGCTAAGATCTCTGAAAACAAGCAAATGCATGTGTAATTTACTTAGTTTCAACCGTAAAAACGTAACTTAAGGTGCAGTTAATGTGAATGAATATGAATGTCATTGAAAACAAGCAAATGCATGTGTATTTTACTTAGTTTTAACTGTGAAACAGTAAATTGATGTGTACTTAGTGTGAAGGAATGTTAATATCACTGAAAACAAGCCAATGCATGTGTATTTTACTTCGTTTCAGCTGTAATAACGTGGCTTCATGTGCAATTAGTGTGAATGAATCTTAATATCACTGAAAGCAAGCAAATGCATGTGTAATTTACCTAGATTCAATTATAAAAACGTAAATTCATGTGTACTTAGTGTGAATGAATGCTAATGTCACTGACAGCCAGCAAATGCATGTGTATTTTACTTAGTTTCAACTGTGAAAACGTAACTTATTATGCAATTAATGTGATTGAATGTTAATATCACTGAAAACAAGCATATGCATGTGTATTTTACTTACTTTCAAATGTAATAACGTGGATTCATGTGCAATTATTTTGCAGTAATGTTAATATTACTGAAAACAAGCAAATGCATATGTATTTTACTTAGTTTCAACTGTAATAACGTGGATTCATGGGCAATTAGTGTGCAGTAATGTTAATATCACTGAAAACTAGCAAATGCATCTGTATTTTACTTAGTTTCAGCTGTAATAGCTTGGCTTCAAGTGCAATTAGTGTGCAGTAATGTTAATATCACTGAAAACAAGCAAATGCATGTGTATTTTACTTAGTTTCAGCTGTAATAACGTGGATTCATGTGCAAATAGTGTGCAGTAATGTTAATATCACTGAAAAGAAGCAAATTTATGTGTATTTTACTTACTTTCAGCTGTAATAACGTGGATTCATGTGCAATTAGTGTGCAGTATTGTTAATACTGAAAACAAGCAAATGCGTGTGTATCTTACTTAGTTTTGGCTGTAATAACGTGCATTCAAGTGCAATTAGTGTGCAGTAATGTTAATATCACTAAAAACAAGCAAATGCATGTGTATTTTGCTTAGTTTCAACTATGAAAACGTAAATTAATATGCAATTAATGTGATTGAATGTTAATATCACTGAAAACAAGCAAATGCATGTGTATTTTAATTAGTTTCAACTGTAAAAAAGTAAATTGATGTGCATATAGTGTGAATAAACGTTAATATCACTGAAAACAAGGAAAAGCATGTGTATTTTACTTAGTTTCAGACGTAAAAACGTAATTTAATGTGTAAGTAGTGTGCAGTAATGTTAATATCACTGTAAACAAGCAAATGTATGTTTATTTTACTTAGTTTCAGCTGTAAAAACGTGGATTCATGTGCAATTAGTGTGCAGTATTGTTAATACTGAAAACAAGCAAATGCGTGTGTATTTTACTTAGTTTTAGCTGTAATAACGTGCATTCAAGTGCAATTAGTGTGCAGTAATGTTAATATCACTGAAAACAAGCAAATGCATGTGTATTTTAATTAGTTTCAACTGTAAAAAAGTAAATTGATGTGCATATAGTGTGAATAAACGTTAATATCACTGAAAACAAGGAATAGCATGTGTATTTTACTTAGTTTCAGACGTAAGAACGTAATTTCATGTGTAAGTAGTGTGAATAAATGTTAATATCACTGAAAACAAGCAAATGCATTTGTATTTAACTTAGTTTCAGCTGTAAAAAAAAGGCTTCATTTGCAATTAAGGTTAATGAAAGTTAAGATCACTGAAAACAAGCAATTGCATGTGTATTTTACTTACTTTCAAATGTAATAATGTGGATTCATGTGCAATTATTGTGCAGTAATGTTAATATTACTGAAAACAAGCAAATGCATATGTATTTTACTTAGTTTCAACTGTAATAACGTGGATTCATGGGCAATTAGTGTGCAGTAATGTTAATATCACTGAAAACTAGCAAATGCATGTGTATTTTACTTAGTTTCAGCTGTAATAACTTGGCTTCAAGTGCAATTAGTGCGCAGTAATGTTAATATCACTGAAAACAAGCAAATGCATGTGTATTTTACTTAGTTTCAGCTGTAATAACGTGGATTCATGTGCAAATAGTGTGCAGTAATGTTAATATCACTGAAAAATAGCAAATGTATGTGTATTTTACTTAGTTTCAGCTGTAATAACGTGGATTCATGTGGCATTGGTGTGCAGTAATGTTATTATCACTAAAAACAAGCAAATGCATGTGTATTTTACTTAATTTCAGCTGTAATAATGTGGACTCATGTGCAATTAGTGTGTATGAATGTTAATATCACTGAAAACAAGCAAATGCATGTGTATTTTACTTAGTTTCAGCTGTAATAACATGGATTCATGTGCAAATAGTGTGCAGTAATGTTAGTAACACTGAAAACAAGTAAATGCATGTGCATTTTACTTAGTTTCAGCTGTAATAACGTGGATTCATGTGCAAATAGTGTGCAGTAATGTTAATATCACTGAAAACAAGCAAATGCATGTGTATTTTACTTAGTTTTAGCTGTAATAACGTGGATTCAAGTGCAATTAGTGTGCAGTAACGTTAATATCACTAAAAACAAGCAAATGCATGTGTATTTTACTTAATTTCAGCTGTAATAATGTGGACTCATGTGCAATTAGTGTGCAGTAATGTTAATATCACTGAAAACTAGCTAATGCATTTGTATTTTACTTAATTTCAGCTGTAAAAACACGGCTTCATTTGCAATTAAGGTTAATGAAAGTTAAGATCACTGAAAACAAGCAAATGCATGTGTATTTTAATTAGTTTCAACTGTAAAAAAGTAAATTGATGTGCATATAGTGTGAATAAACGTTAATATCACTGAAAACAAGGAATAGCATGTGTATTTTACTTAGTTTCAGACGTAAGAACGTAATTTCATGTGTAAGTAGTGTGAATAAATGTTAATATCACTGAAAACAAGCAAATTCATTTGTATTTAACTTAGTTTCAGCTGTAAAAACACGGCTTCATTTGCAATTAAGGTTAATGAAAGTTAAGATCACTGAAAACAAGCAATTGCATGTGTATTTTACTTACTTTCAAATGTAATAATGTGGATTCATGTGCAATTATTGTGCAGTAATGTTAATATTACTGAAAACAAGCAAATGCATATGTATTTTACTTAGTTTCAACTGTAATAACGTGGATTCATGGGCAATTAGTGTGCAGTAATGTTAATATCACTGAAAACTAGCAAATGCATGTGTATTTTACTTAGTTTCAGCTGTAATAACTTGGCTTCAAGTGCAATTAGTGCGCAGTAATGTTAATATCACTGAAAACAAGCAAATGCATGTGTATTTTACTTAGTTTCAGCTGTAATAACGTGGATTCATGTGCAAATAGTGTGCAGTAATGTTAATATCACTGAAAAGAAGCAAATGTATGTGTATTTTACTTAGTTTCAGCTGTAATAACGTGGATTCATGTGGCATTGGTGTGCAGTAATGTTATTATCACTAAAAACAAGCAATTGCATGTGTATTTTACTTAATTTCAGCTGTAATAATGTGGACTCATGTGCAATTAGTGTGTATGAATGTTAATATCACTGAAAACAAGCAAATGCATGTGTATTTTACTTAGTTTCAGCTGTAATAACATGGATTCATGTGCAAATAGTGTGCAGTAATGTTAGTAACACTGAAAACAAGTAAATGCATGTGCATTTTACTTAGTTTCAGCTGTAATAACGTGGATTCATGTGCAAATAGTGTGCAGTAATGTTAATATCACTGAAAACAAGCAAATGCATGTGTATTTTACTTAGTTTTAGCTGTAATAACGTGGATTCAAGTGCAATTAGTGTGCAGTAACGTTAATATCACTAAAAACAAGCAAATGCATGTGTATTTTACTTAATTTCAGCTGTAATAATGTGGACTCATGTGCAATTAGTGTGCAGTAATGTTAATATCACTGAAAACTAGCTAATGCATTTGTATTTTACTTAATTTCAGCTGTAAAAACACGGCTTCATTTGCAATTAAGGTTAATGAAAGTTAAGATCACTGAAAACAAGCAAATGCATGTGTAATTTACTTAGTTTCAACCGTAAAACGTAACTTAAAGTGCAGTTAATGTGAATGAATGTGAATGTCACTGAAAACAAGCAAATGCATGTGTATTTTACTTAGTTTCAACTGTGAAACAGTAAATTGATGTGTACTTAGTGTGAAGGAATGTTAATATCACTGAAAACAAGCCAATGCATGTGTATTTTACTTCGTTTCAGCTGTAATAACGTGGCCTCATGTGCAATTAGTATGAATGAATCTTAATATCACTGAAAGCAAGCAAATGCATGTGTAATTTACCTAGATTCAATTATAAAAACGTAAATTCATGTGTACTTAGTGTGAATGAATGCTAATGTCACTGACAACAAGCAAATGCATGTGTATTTTGCTTAGTTTCAACTGTGAAAACGTAAATTAATATGTAATTAATGTGATTTAATGTTAATATCACTGAAAACAAGCAAATGCATGTGTATTTTAATTAGTTTCAACTGTAAAAAAGTAAATTGATGTGCATATAGTGTGAATAAACGTTAATATCACTGAAAGCAAGCAAATGCATGTGTAATTTAATTAGTTTCAGCTGTAAAAAGACGGCTTCATTTGCAATAAAGGTTAATGAAAGTTAAGATCACTGAAACAAGCAAATGCATGTGTAATTTACTTAGTTTCAACTGTAAAAACGTAACTTAATGTGCAGTTAATGTGAATGAATGTGAATGTCACTGAAAACAAGGAAATGCATGTGTATTTTACTTAGTTTGAACTGTAAAACAGTAAATTGATCTGTACTTAGTGTGAAGGAATGTTAATATCACTGCAAACAAGCCGATGCATGTGTATTTTACTTCGTTTCAGCTGTAATAACGTGGCTTCATTTGCAATTAAAGTTAATGAAAGTTAGTATCACTGAAAGCAAGCAAATGCATGTGTAATTTACCTAGATTCAATTGTAAAACGTAAATTCATGTGTACTTAGTGTGAAGGAATGTTAATATCACTGAAAAGAAGCCAATGCATGTGTATTTTACTTCGTTTCAGCTGTAATAACGTGGCTTCATGTGCAATTAGTGTGAATGAATCTTAATATCACTGAAAGCAAGCAAATGCATGTGTAATTTACCTAGATTCAATTATAAAAACGTAAATTCATGTGTACTTAGTGTGAATGAATGCTAATGTCACTGACAACAAGCAAATGCATGTGTATTTTGCTTAGTTTCAACTGTGAAAACGTAATTTAATATGTAATTAATGTGATTTAATGTTAATATCACTGAAAACAAGCAAATGCATGTGTAATTTACTTAGTTTCAACTGTACAACAGTAAATTGATGTGTACTTAGTGTGAAGGAATGTTCATATCACTGAAAGCAAGCAAATGCATGTGTAATTTACTTAGTTTCAATTGTAAAAACGTAAATTCATGTGTACTTAGTGTGAATGAATGTTAATGTCACTGAAAACAAGCAAATGCTTGCGTATTTTACTTGATTTCAGCTGTAATAACGTGGATTCATGTGGCATTGGTGTGCAGTAATGTTATTATCACTAAAAACAAGCAAATGCATGTGTATTTTACTTAGTTTCAGCTGTAATAACTTGGCTTCATGTGCAATTAGTGTGCAGTAATGTTAATATCACTGAAAAGAAGGAAATTCATGTGTATTTGCTTGCGTATGTGTATTCGCTTACGCTCATGCCCCTTTCAACCCCACGTACAATGTGTTAGCTCGCTGCGCTCGCCTGTCTATCCATTATCAAAAAGCATTGACTTCGTGCGCTGCATTCGCTTACGCTCATGCCTCTGCCTACTCCTTTTACAAAAGCTTGGCTCGCTTCGCTCGCCTGATAATCCCTTATCATAATTTGTTGATTAAAACTTTGGGCTTGTTTACACTAGGCCTAAGCATCGCAACTGTTCTCGTGAAGTCGCAAAAGAACCAATCAACTTCCAGCAAAAGGCGACACGGGTCTCGTGAACATCGAATACGTGGTTCGAAAATGGAGTTCGCCACGCGAATTTGGAAATTTCGCCACCAAAAACTGTAGTTTTTTCGTGATAGCACAATTAGCAGAATAATTTATGGAATAATTCAAAAGAACTTTAAAAAAACGAAACCAAAAATAGATAACCTTGGTCTAATTAATAATTGGCACTTTCCATTTGAAATTTAGCACAAATAATGTACAAACAAAAAAGCCTTTTTTATTACACGGTTCGCCGTTTCATCTCATCGTTTTGAGGTATCACTGGAAACAAGTAAATGCATATGCATTTTACTTAGTTCCAACCGTAATAATGTGGATCCGTGTGCAATTAGTGAGCAGTAATGTTAATATCACTGAAAACAAGCAAATGCATGTGTATTTTACTTAGTTTCAGCTGTAATAACGTGGATTCATGTGCAAATAGTGTGCAGTAATGTTAATACCACTGAAAACAAGCAAATGTATGTGTATTTTACTTAGTTTCAGCTGTAATAACATGGATTCATGTGCAATTAGTGTGCAGTATTGTTAATACTGAAAACAAGCAAATGCGTGTGTATTTTACTTAGTTTTAGCTGTAATAACGTGCATTCAAGTGCAATTAGTGTGCAGTAATGTTAATATCACTAAAAACAAGCAAATGCATGTGTATTTTGCTTAGTTTCAACTGTGAAAACGTAAATTAATATGAATTAATGTGATTGAATGTTAATATCACTGAAAACAAGCAAATGCATGTGTGTTTTAATTAGTTTCAACTGTAAAAAAGTAAATTGATGTGCATATAGTGTGAATAAACGTTAATATCACTGAAAATAAGGAAAAGCATGTGTATTTTACTTAGTTTCAGCCGTAAAAACGTAATTTCATGCTTAAGTAGTGTGAATAAATGTTAATATCACTGAAAACAAGCAAATGCATTTGTATTTTACTTAGTTTCAGCTGTAAAAACACGGCTTCATTTGCAATTAAGGTTAATGAAAGTTAAGATCACTGAAAACAAGCAAATGCATGTGTAATTTACTTAGTTTCAACTGTAAAAACGTAACTTAATGTGCAGTTAATGTGAATGAATGTGAATGTCACTGAAAACAAGGAAATGCATGTGTATTTTACTTAGTTTGAACTGTAAAACAGTAAATTGATCTGTACTTAGGGTGAAGGAATATTAATATCACTGCAAACAAGCCAATGCATGTGTATTTTACTTCGTTTCAGCTGTAATAACGTGGCTTCATGTGCAATTAGTGTGAATGAATCTTAATATCACTGAAAACAAGCAAATGCATTGGTTTTTTACTTAGTTTCAGCTGTAATAACGTGGATACATTTGCAATTAGTGTGCAGTGAAATTAATATCACCGAAGACTAGCAAATACATATGTATTTTACTTACTTTCATATGTAATAACGTGGATTCATGTGCAATTAGTGTGCAGTAATGTTCATATCACTGAAGACAAGCAAATGCATGCGTATTTTAATTAGTTTGAGCTGTAATATCGTGGATTCATGTGCAATTAGTGTGCAGTAATGTTAGTATCACTGAAAACAAGTAAATGCATATGTATTTTACTTAGTTTCAACTGTAATAACTGGGATTCATGTGCAATTCGTTTGCGGTAATAGTAATATCACGAAAACAAGCAAATGCATGTGTATTTTACTTAGTTTTAGCTGTAATAACGTGGATTCGTGTGGAATTAGTGTGGAGTATTGTTAATATCACTAAAAACAAGCAAATGCATGTGTATTTTACTTCGTTTTAGCTGTAATAACGTCAATCCAAGTGCAATTAGTGTGCAGTAATGTTAATATCACTCAAAATAAGCAAATGCATGTGTATTTTACTTAGTTTCATATGTATTAACGTTGATTCATGTGCAATTAATGTGCAGTAATGTTAATATCACTGAAAACTAGCTAATGCATTTGTATTTTACTTAGTTTCATATGTATTAACGTTGATTCATGTGCAAGTAGTGTGCAGTAATGTTATTATCACTGAAAACAAGCAAATGTATGTGTATTTTACTTAGTTTCAGCTGTAATAACGTGGATTAATGTGCAATTAGTTTACAGTATTGTTAATACTGAACACAAGCAAATGCATGTGTATTTTACTTAGTTTTAGCTGTAATAACGTGAATTCAAGTGCAATTAGCGTGCAGTAATGTTAATATCACTAAAAACAAGCAAATGCATGTATATTTTGCTTAGTTTCAACTGTGAAAACGTAAATTAATATGCAATTAATGTGATTGAATGTTAATATCACTGAAAACAAGGAAATGCACTTGTATTTTACTTAGTTTCAGCTGTAAAAACACGGCTTCATTTGGATTTAAGGTTAATGAAAGTTAAGATCACTGAAAACAAGCAAATGCATATGTAATTTACTTAGTTTTCAATTGTAAAACAGTAAATTGATGTGTACTTAGTGTGAAGGAATGTTAATATCACTGAAAACAAGCCAATGCATGTGTATTTTACTTCTTTTCAACTGTAATAACGTGGCTTCATGTGCAATCAGTGTGAATGAATCTTAATATCAGTAAAAGCAAGCAAATGCATGTGTAAATTTACCTAGATTCATTTGTAAAAACGTAAATTCATGTGTACTTAGTGTGAATGAATGCTAATGTCACTGACATCAAGCAAATGCATGTGTATTTTACTTAGTTTCATCTGTAATAACGTGGATTCGTGTGCAATTAGTGTTCAGTAATGTTAATATCACTGAAAACAAGCAAATGCATGTGTATTTTACTTAGTTTCCGCTGTAATAACTTGGCTTCAAGTGCAATTAGTGTGCAGTAATGTTAATATCACTGAAAACAAGCCACTGCATGTGTATTTTACTTCGTTTCAGCTGTAATAACGTGTCTTCATGTGCAAATAGTGTGAATGAATCTTAATATCACTGAAGGCAAGCAAATGCATGTGTAATTTACCTAGATTCAATTATAAAACCGTAAATTCATGTGTACTTAGTGTGAATGAATGCTAATGTCACTGACAGCAAGCAAATGCATGTGTATTTTACTTAGTTTCAACTGTGAAAACGTAAATTACTATGCAATTAATGTGATTGAATGTTATTATCACTAAAAACAAGCAAATGCATGTGTATTTTACTTAATTTCAGCTGTAATAATGTGGATTCATGTTCAATTCGTCTGCGGTAATATTAATATCACGAAAACAAGCAAATGCATGTGTATTTTACTTACTTTCAAATGTAATAACGTGGATTCATGTGCAATTATTGTGCAGTAATGTTAATATTACTGAAAACAAGCAAATGCATATGTATTTTACTTAGTTTCAACTGTAATAACGTGGATTCATGGGCAATTAGTGTGCAGTAATGTTAATATCACTGAAAACAAGCAAATGCATGTGTATTTTACTTAGTTTCCCCTGTAATAACTTGGCTTCAAGTGCAATTAGTGTGCAGTAATGTTAATATCACTGAAAACAAGCCACTGCATGTGTATTTTACTTCGTTTCAGCTGTAATAACGTGTCTTCATGTGCAATTGGTGTGAATGAATCTTAATATCACTGAAGGCAAGCAAATGCATGTGTAATTTACCTAGATTCAATTATAAAACCGTAAATTCATGTGTACTTAGTGTGAATGAATGCTAATGTCACTGACAGCAAGCAAATGCATGTGTATTTTACTTAGTTTCAACTGTGAAAACGTAAATTACTATGCAATTAATGTGATTGAATGTTAATATCACTGAAAACAAGCAATTGCATGTGTATTTTAATTAGTTTCAACTGTAAAAAAGTAAATTGATGTGCATATAGTGTGAATAAACGCTAATATCACTGAAAACAAGCAATTGCATGTGTATTTTACTTACTTTCAAATGTAATAACGTGGATTCATGTGCAATTATTGTGCAGTAATGTTAATATTACTGAAAACAAGCAAATGCATATGTATTTTACTTAGTTTCAACTGTAATAACGTGGATTCATGGGCAATTAGTGTGCAGTAATGTTAATATCACTGAAAACTAGCAAATGCATGGGTATTTTACTTGGTTTCAGCTGTAATAACTTGGCTTCAAGTGCAATTAGTGTGCAGTAATGTTAATATCACTGAAAAGAAGGAAATTCATGTGTATTTGCTTGCGTATGTGTATTCGCTTACGCTCATGCCCCTTTCAACCCCACGTACAATGTGTTAGCTCGCTGCGCTCGCCTGTCTATCCGTTATCAAAAAGCATTGACTTCGTGCGCTGCATTCGCTTGCGCTCATGCCTCTGCCTACTCCTTTTACAAAAGCTTGGCTCGCTTCGCTCGCCTGATAATCCCTTATCATAATTTGTTGATTAAAACTTTGGGCTTGTTTACATTAGGCCTAAGCATCGCAACTGTTCTCGTGAAGTCGCAAAAGAGCCAATCAACTTCCAGCAAAAGGCGACACGGGTTTCGTGAACAGCGAATACGTGGTTCGAAAATGGAGTTCGCCACGCGAATTTGGAAATTTCGCCACCAAAAACTGTAGTTTTTTCGTGATAGCACAATTAGCAGAATAATTAATGGAATAATTCAAAAGAACTTTAAAAAAACGAAACCAAAAATAGATAACCTTGGTCTAATTAATAATTGGCACTTTCCATTTGAAATTTAGCACAAATAATGTACAAACAAAAAAGCCTTTTTTATTACACGGTTCGCCGTTTCATCTCATCGTTTTGAGGTATCACTGGAAACAAGTAAATGCATATGCATTTTACTTAATTCCAACCGTAATAACGTGGATCCATGTGCAATTAGTGAGCAGTAATGTTAATATCACTGAAAACAAGCAAATGCACGTGTATTTTACTAAGTTTCAGCTGTAATAACGTGGATTCATGTGCAAATAGTGTGCAGTAATGTTAATATCACTGAAAAGAAGGATATTCATGTGTATTTGCTTGCGTATGTGTATTCGCTTACACTCATGCCCCTTTCAACCCCACGTACAATGTGTTAGCTCGCTGCGCTCGCCTGTCTATCCATTATCAAAAAGCATTGACTTCGTGCGCTGCATTCGCTTACGCTCATGCCTCTGCCTACTCCTTTTACAAAAGCTTGGCTCGCTTCGCTCGCCTGATAATCCCTTATCATAATTTGTTGATTAAAACTTTGGGCTTGTTTACATTAGGCCTAAGCATCGCAACTGTTCTCGTGAAGTCGCAAATGAGCCAATCAACTTCCAGCAAAAGGCGACACGGGTCTCGTGAACAGCGAATACGTGGTTCGAAAATGGAGTTCGCCACGCGAATTTGGAAATTTCGCCACCAAAAACTGTAGTTTTTTTCGTGATAGCACAATTAGCAGAATAATTAATGGAATAATTCAAAAGAACTTTAAAAAAACGAAACCAAAAATAGATAACCTTGGTCTAATTAATAATTGGCACTTTCCATTTGAAATTTAGCACAAATAACGTACAAACAAAAAAGCCTTTTTTATTACACGGTTCGCCGTTTCATCTCATCGTTTTGAGGTATCACTGGAAACAAGTAAATGCATATGCATTTTACTTAGTTCCAACCGTAATAACGTGGATCCATGTGCAATTAGTGAGCAGTAATGTTAATATCACTGAAAACAAGCAAATGCATGTGTATTTTACTTAGTTTCAGCTGTAATAACGTGGATTCATGTGCAATTAGTGTGCAGTATTGTTAATACTGAAAACAAGCAAATGCGTGTGTATTTTACTTAGTTTTAGCTGTAATAACGTGCATTCAAGTGCAATTAGTGTGCAGTAATGTTAAAATCACTAAAAACAAGCAAATGCATGTGTATTTTGCTTAGTTTCAACTGTGAAAACGTAAATTAATATGAATTAATGTGATTGAATGTTAATATCACTGAAAACAAGCAAATGCATGTGTATTTTTATTAGTTTCAACTGTAAAAAAGTAAATTGATGTGCATATAGTGTGAATAAACGTTAATATCACTGAAAACAAGGAAAAGCATGTGTATTTTACTTAGTTTCAGCCGTAAAAACGTAACTTCATGTGTAAGTAGTGTGAATAAATGTTAATATCACTGAAAACAAGCAAATGCATTTGTATTTTACTTAGTTTCAGCTGTAATAACACGGCTTCATTTGCAATTAAGGTTAATGAAAGTTAAGATCACGGAAAACAAGCAAATGCATGTGTAATTTACTTAGTTTCAACTGTAAAAACGTAACTTAATGTGCCGTTAATGTGAATGAATGTGAATGTCACTGAAAACAAGCCAATCCATGTGTATTTTACTTCGTTTCAGCTGTAATAATGTGGCTTCATGTGCAATTAGTGTGAATGAATCTTAATATCACTGAAAACAAGCAAATGCATTGGTATTTTACTTAGTTTCAGCTGTAATAACGTGGATACATTTGCAATTAGTGTGCAGTGAAATTAATATCACCAAAGACTAGCAAATACATATGTATTTTACTTACTTTCATATGTAATAACGTGGATTCATGTGCAATTAGTGTGCAGTAATGTTCATATCACTGAAGACAAGCAAATGCATGCGTATTTTAATTAGTTTGAGCTGTAATATCGTGGATTCATGTGCAATTAGTGTGCAGTAATGTTAGTATCACTGAAAAGAAGTAAATGCATGTGTATTTTGCTTAGTTTCAACTGTGAAAACGTAAATTAATATGAATTAATGTGATTGAATGTTAATATCACTGAAAACAAGCAAATGCATGTGTATTTTTATTAGTTTCAACTGTAAAAAAGTAAATTGATGTGCCTATAGTGTGAATAAACGTTAATATCACTGAAAACAAGGAAAAGCATGTGTATTTTACTTAGTTTCAGCCGTAAAAACGTAACTTCATGTGTAAGTAGTGTGAATAAATGTTAATATCACTGAAAACAAGCAAATGCATTTGTATTTTACTTAGTTTTAGCTGTAATAACACGGCCTCATTTGCAATTAAGGTTAATGAAAGTTAAGATCACGGAAAACAAGCAAATGCATGTGTAATTTACTTAGTTTCAACTGTAAAAACGTAACTTAATGTGCAGTTAATGTGAATGAATGTGAATGTCACTGAAAACAAGCCAATCCATGTGTATTTTACTTCGTTTCAGCTGTAATAACGTGGCTTCATGTGCAATTAGTGTGAATGAATCTTAATATTACTGAAAACAAGCAAATGCATTCGTATTTTACTTAGTTTCAGCTGTAATAACGTGGATACATTTGCAATTAGTGTGCAGTGAAATTAATATCACCGAAGACTAGCAAATACATATGTATTTTACTTACTTTCATATGTAATAACGTGGATTCATGTGCAATTAGTGTGCAGTAATGTTCATATCACGAAAACAAGCAAATGCATGTGTATTTTACTTAGTTTTAGCTGTAATAACGTGGATTCGTTTGGAATTAGTGTGGAGTATTGTTAATATCACTAAAAACAAGCAAATGGATGTGTATTTTACTTCGTTTTAGCTGTAATAACGTGAATTCAAGTGCAATTAGTGTGCAGTAATGTTAATATCACTAAAAACAAGCAAATGCATGTGTATTTTACTTAGTTTCATATGTATTAACGTTGATTCATGTGCAATTAATGTGCAGTAATGTTAATATCACTGAAAACTAGCTAATGCATTTGTATTTTACTTATTTTCATATGTATTAACGTTGATTCATGTGCAATTAGTGTGCGGTAATGTTATTATCACTGAAAACAAGTAAATGCATATGTATTTTACTTAGTTTCAACTGTAATAACGTGGATTCATGTGCAATTCGTTTGCGGTAATAGTAAAATCACGAAAACAAGCAAATGCATGTGTATTTTACTTAGTTTTAGCTGTAATAACGTGGATTCGTGTGGAATTAGTGTGGAGTATTGTTAATATCACTAAAAACAAGCAAATGCATGTGTATTTTACTTCGTTTTAGCTGTAATAACGTCAAATCAAGTGCAATTAGTGTGCAGTAATGTTAATATCACTAAAAACAAGCAAATGCATGTCTATTTTACTTAGTTTCATATGTATTAACGTTGATTCATGTGCAATTAATGTGCAGTAATGTTAATATCACTGAAAACTAGCTAGTGCATTTGTATTTTACTTAGTTTCATATGTATTAACGTTGATTCATGTGCAATTAGTGTGCAGTAATGTTATTATCACTGAAAACAAGCAAATGCATATGTAATTTACTTAGTTTCAACTGTAAAACAGTAAATTGATGTGTACTTAGTGTGAAGGAATGTTAATATCACTGAAAACAAGCCAATGCATGTGTATTTTACTTCTTTTCAACTGTAATAACGTGGCTTCATGTTCAATCAGTGTGAATGAATCTTAATATCACTAAAAGCAAGCAAATGCATGTGTAAATTTACCTAGATTCAATTGTAAAAACGTAAATTCATGTGTACTTAGTGTGAATGAATGCTAATGTCACTGACAACAAGCAAATGCATGTGTATTTTACTTAGTTTGATCTGTAATAACGTGGATTCGTGTGCAATTAGTGTGCAGTAATGTTAATATCACTGAAAACAAGCAAATGCATGTGTATTTTACTTAGTTTCAGCTGTAATAACGTGGATCCTTTTGCAATTAGTGTGCTGTAAAATTAATATCACTGAAAACTAGCAAATGCATATGTATTTTACTTACTTTCATATGTAATAACATGGATTCATGTGCAATTAGTGTGCAGTAATGTTCATATCACTGAAAACAAGCAAATGCATGTGTATTTTACTTAGTTTCCGCTGTAATAACTTGGCTTCAAGTGCAATTAGTGTGCAGTAATGTTAATATCACTGAAAACAAGCAAATGCATATGTATTTTACTTAGTTTCAGCTGTAATAACGTGGATTCATGTGCAAATAGTGTGCAGTAATGTTAATATCACTGAAAAGAAGCAAATGTATTTGTATTTTACTTAGTTTCAGCTGTAATAACGTGGATTCATGTGCAATTAGTGTGCAGTATTGTTAATACTGAAAACAAGCAAATGCGTGTGTATTTTACTTAGTTTTAGCTGTAATAACGTGCATTCAAGTGCAATTAGTGTGCAGTAATGTTAATATCACTAAAAACAAGGAAATGCATGTGTATTTTGCTTAGTTTCAACTATGAAAACGTAAATTAATATGCAATTAATGCGATTGAATGTTAATATCACTGAAAACAAGCAAATGTTGTTATTATTGTAAGTAAAATACACATGCAATTGCTTGTTTTCAGTGATATTAACTTTTATTCACACTATATGCACATCAATTTATTTTTTTACAGTTGAAAGTAATTAAAATACACATGCATATGCTTGTTTTCAGTGATATTAACATTCAATCACATTAATTGCATAGTAATTTACGTTTTCACAGTTGAAACTAAGTAAAATACACATGCATTTGCTTGTTGTCAGTGACATTTGCATTCATTCACACTAAGTACACATGAATTTACGTTTGTATATTTGAATCTAGGTAAATTACACATGCATTTGCTTGCTTTCAGTGATGTTAAGATTCATTCCCACTAATTGCACATGAAGCCACGTTATTACAGCTGAAACGAAGTAAAATACACATGCATTGGCTTGTTTTCAGTGATATTAACATTCCTTCACACTAAGTACACATCAATTTACTGTTTCACAGTTGAAACTAAGTAAAATACACATGCATTTGCTTGTTTTCAGTGACATTCACATTCATTCACATTAACTGCACATTAAGTTACGTTTTTACGGTTGAAACTAAGTAAATTACAAATGCATTTGCTTGTTTTCAGTGATCTTAACTTTCATTAACCTTAATTGCAAATGAAGCCGTGTTTTTACAGCTGAAACTAAGTTAAATACAAATGCATTTGCTTGTTTTCAGTGATATTAACATTTATTCACACTACTTACACATGAAATTACGTTTTTACGTCTGAAACTAAGTAAAATACACATGCTTTTCCTTGTAGTGATATTAACGTTAATTCACACTATATGCACATCAATTTACTTTTTTACAGTTGAAACTAATTAAAATACACATGCATTTGCTTGTTTTCAGTGATATTAACATTCAATCACATTAATTGCATATTAATTTACGTTTTCATAGTTGAAACTAAGCAAAATACACATGCATTTGCTTGTTTTTAGTGATATTAACATTACTGCACACTAATTGCACCTGAATGCACGTTATTACAGCTAAAACTAAGTAAAATACACACGCATTTGCTTGTTTTCAGTAATAACAATACTGCACACTAATTGCACATGAATCCACGTTATTACAGCTGAAAGTAAGTAAAATACACATACATTTGCTTCTTTTCAGTGATATTAACATTACTGCACACTATTTGCACATGAATCCACGTTATTACAGCTGAAACTAAATAAAATACACATGCATTTGCTTGTTTTCAGTGATATTAACATTACTGCACACTAATTGCACTTGAAGCCAAGAACATTACTTATTCATGTGCAATTAGTGTGCAGTATTGTTAATACTGAAAACAAGCAAATGCGTGTGTATTTTACTTAGTTTTAGCTGTAATAACGTGCATTCAAGTGCAATTAGTGTGCAGTAATGTTAATATCACTAAAAACAAGGAAATGCATGTGTATTTTGCTTAGTTTCAACTATGAAAACGTAAATTAATATGCAATTAATGCGATTGAATGTTAATATCACTGAAAACAAGCAAATGCATGTGTATTTTTAATTAGTTTCAACTGTAAAAAAGTAAATTGATGTGCATATAGTGTGATTAAACGTTAATATCACTGAAAACAAGGAATAGCATGTGTATTTTACTTAGTTTCAGACGTAAAAACGTAATTTCATGTGTAAGTAGTGTGAATAAATGTTAATATCACTGAAAACAAGCAAATGCATTTGTATTTTACTTAGTTTCAGCTGTAAAAACACGGCTTCATTTGCAATTAAGGTTAATGAAAGTTAAGATCACTGAAAACAAGCAAATGCATGTGTAATTTACTTAGTTTCAACCGTAAAAACGTAACTTGATGTGCAGTTAATGTGAATGAATGTGAATGTCACTGAAAACAAGCAAATGCATGTGTATTTTACTTAGTTTCAACTGTGAAACAGTAAATTGATGTGTACTTAGTGTGAAGGAATGTTAATATCACTGAAAACAAGCCAATGCATGTGTATTTTACTTCGTTTCAGCTGTAATAACGTGGCTTCATGTGCAATTAGTGTGAATGAATCTTAATATCACTGAAAGCAAGCAAATGCATGTGTAATTTACCTAGATTCAATTATAAAAACGTAAATTCATGTGTACTTAGTAAGAATGAATGCTAATGTCACTGACAACAAGCAAATGCATGTGTATTTTACTTAGTTTCAACTGTGAAAACGTAAATTACTATGCAATTAATGTGATTGAATGTTAATATCACTGAAAACAAGCATATGCATGTGTATTTTAATTAGTTTCAACTGTAAAAAAGTAAATTGATGTGCATATAGTGTGAATAAACGTTAATATCACTGAAAACAAGCAATTGCATGTGTATTTTACTTACTTTCAAGTGTAATAACGTGGATTCATGTGCAATTATTGTGCTGTAATGTTAATATTACTGAAAACAAGCAAATGCATATGTATTTTACTTAGTTTCAACTGTAATAACGTGGATTCATGGGCAATTAGTGTGCAGTAATGTTAATATCACTGAAAACTAGCAAATGCATGTGTATTTTACTTAGTTTCAGCTGTAATAACTTGGCTTCAAGTGCAATTAGTGTGCAGTAATGTTAATATCACTGAAAACAAGCAAATGCATGTGTATTTTACTTAGTTTCAGCTGTAATAACGTGGATTCATGTGCAAATATTGTGCAGTAATGTTAATATCACTGAAAAGAAGCAAATGTATGTGTATTTTACTTACTTTCAGCTGTAATAACGTGGATTCATGTGCAATTAGTGTGCAGTATTGTTAATACTGAAAACAAGCAAATGCGTGTGTATTTTACTTAGTTTTAGCTGTAATAACGTGCATTCAAGTGCAATTAGTGTGCAGTAATGTTAATAAACACTAAAAACAAGCAAATGCATGTGTATTTTGCTTAGTTTCAACTATGAAAACGTAAATTAATATGCAATTAATGTGATTGAATGTTAATATCACTGAAAACAAGCAAATGCATGTGTATTTTAATTAGTTTCAACTGTAAAAAACTAAATTGATATGCATATAGTGTGAATAAACGTTAATATCACTGAAAACAAGGAGAAGCATGTGTATTTTACTTAGTTTCAGACGTAAAAACGTAATTTCATGTGTAAGTAGTGTGCAGTAATGTTAATATCACTGAAAACAAGCAAATGTATGTTTATTTTTACTTAGTTTCAGCTGTAATAACGTGATTCATGTGCAATTAGTGTGCAGTATTGTTAATACTGAAAACAAGCAAATGCGTGTGTATTTTACTTAGTTTTAGCTGTAATAACGTGCATTCGAGTGCAATTAGTGTGCAGTAATGTTAATATCACTGAAAACAAGCAAATGCATTTGTATTTAACTTAGTTTCAGCTGTAAAAACACGGCTTCATTTGCAATTAAGGTTATGAAGTTAAGATCACTGAAAAAGCAAATGCATTTGTAATTTACTTAGTTTCAACCGTAAAAACGTAAATTAATATGAATTAATGTGATTGAATGTTAATATCAACTGAAAGCAAGCAAATGCATGTGTAATTTACCTAGATTCAATTATAAAAACGTAAATTCATGTGTACTTAGTGTGAATGAATGCTAATGTCACTTACAACAAGCAAATGCATGTGTATTTTACTTAGTTTCAACTGTGAAAACGTAAATTACTATGCAATTAATGTGATTGAATGTTAATATCATTGAAAACAAGCATATGCATGGGTATTTTAATTAGCTTCACTGTAAAAAGTAAATTGATGTGCATATAGTGTGAATAACGTTAATATCGCTGAAAACAAGCAATTGCATGTGTATTTTACTTTACTTTTCAAATGTAATTAACGTGGATTCCAATGTGCAATTTTTTATTTTTTTTTTTGTTTTTATTTTTTTTTTTTTTTTTTTTTTTTGTGCATTGTATATGTTTATTTATTTATTATTTCTGTAATAACTTGCTTTTAAATGGCATTGTAATATCACTGAAAACAAGCAAATGTATGTTTATTTTACTTAGTTTCAGCTGTAATAACGTGGATTCATGTGCAATTAGTGTGCAGTATTGTTAATACTGAAAACAAGCAAATGCGTGTGTATTTTACTTAGTTTTAGCTTTAATAACGTGCATTCAAGTGCAATTAGTGTGCAGTAATGTTAATATCACTAAAACAAAGCAAATGCAATTTATTTTAATATTTAACTGTAAAAAAGTAAATTGATGTGCATATAGTGTGAATAAACGTTAATATCACTGAAAACAAGAATAGCATGTGTATTTAACTTTTCAGACGTAAAAAACGTACTTTCATGTGTAAGTAGTGTGGATAAATGTTAATATCACTGAAACAAGCAAATGCATTTGTATTTACTTAGTTTCAGCTGTTAAAAACACGGCTTCATTTGCAATTAAGGTTAATGAAAGTTAAGATCTCTGAACAAGCAAATGCATGTGTAATTTACTTAGTTTCAACCCGTAAAAACGTAAACTTAAGGTGCAGTTAATGTGAATGAATATGAATGTCATTGAAAACAAGCAAATGCATGTGTATTTTACCTTAGTTTTAATGTGAAAAGTAAATTGATGTGTACTTAGTGTGAAGGAATGTTAATATCACTGAAAACAAGCCATGCATGTGTATTTACTTCGTTTCAGCTGTAATAACGGGCTTCTTGTGCAATTAGTGTGAATGAATCTTAATATCACTGAAAGCAAGCAAATGCATGTGTAATTTACCTAATTCAATTATAAAACGTAAATTCATGTGTACTTAGTGTGAATGAATGCTAATGTCACTGACAGCAAGCAAATGCATGTGTATTTTACTTAGTTTCAACTGTGAAAACGTAAATTACTATGCAATTAATGTGATTGAATGTTAATATTACTGAAAACAAGCATATGCATGTGTATTTTAATTAGTTTCAACTGTAAAAAAGTAAATTGATGTGCATATAGTGTGAATAAACGTGAATATCACTGAAAACAAGCAATTGCATGTGTATTTTACTTACTTTCAAATGTAATAACGTGGATTCAAGTGCAATTATTGTGCAGTAATGTTAACATTACTGAAAACAAGCAAATGCATATGTATTTTACTTAGTTTCAACTGTAATAACGTGGATTCATGGGCAATTAGTGTGCAGTAATGTTATATCACTGAAAACTAGCAAATGCATGTGTATTTTACTTAGTTTCAGCTGTAATAACTTGGCTTCAAGTGCAATTAGTGTGCAGTAATGTTAATATCACTGAAAAGAAGCAAATGCATGTGTATTTGCTTGCGTATGTGTATTCGTTTACGCTCATGCCCCTTTCAACCCCATGTACAATGTGTTAGCTCGCTGCGCTCGCCTGTCTATCCATTATCAAAAGCATTGACTTCGTGCGCTGCATTCGCTTACGCTCATGCCTCTGCCTACTCCTTTTACAAAAGCTTGGCTCGCTTCGCTCGCCTGATAATCCCTTATCATAATTTGTTGATTAAAACTTTGGGCTTGTTTACATTAGGCCTAAGCATCGCAACTGTTCTCGTGAAGTCGCAAAAAAGGCAATCAACTTGCAGCAAAAGGCGACACGGGTCTCGTGAACAGCGAATACGTGGTTCGAAAATGGAGTTTGACACGCGAATTTGGAATTTTCGCCACCAAAAACTGTAGTTTTTTCGTGATAGTACAATTAGCAGAATAATTAATGGAATAATTCAAAAGAACTTTAAAAAAACAAACCAAAAATAGATAACCTTGGTCTAATTAATAATTGGCACTTTCCATTTGAAATTTAGCACAAATAATGTACAAACAAAAAAGCCTTTTTGATTACACGGTTCGCCGTTTCATCTCATGGTTTTGAGGTATCACTGGAAACAAGTAAATGCATATGCATTTTACTTAGTTCCAACCGTAGTAACGTGGATTCGTGTGCAATTAGTGAGCAGTATTGTTAATATCACTGAAAACAAGCAAATGCATGTGTATTTTACTTAGTTTCAGCTGTAATAACGTGGATTCATGTGCAAATAGTGTGCAGTAATGTTAATACCACTGAAAACAAGCAAATGTATGTGTATTTTACTTAGTTTCAGCTGTAATACATGGATTCATGTGCAATTAGTGTGCAGTATTGTTAATACTGAAAACAAGCAAATGCATGTGCATTTTAATTATTTTCAACTGTAAAAAGTAAATTGATGTGCCTACAGTGTGAATAAACGTTAACATCACTGAAAACAAACAAAGCATGTGTATTTTACTTAGTTTCAGCTGTGAAAACGTAAATTCATGTGTAAGTAATGTGAATAAATGTTAATATCACTGAAAACAAGCAAATGCATTTGTATTTTACTTAGTTTCAGCTGTGAAACACGGCTTCATTTGCAATTAAGGTTAATGAAAGTTAATATCACTGAAAACAAGCAAATGCATGTGTAATTTACTTAGTTTCAACTGTACAACAGTAAATTGATGTGTACTTAGTGTGAAGGAATGTTCATATCACTGAAAGCAAGCAAATGCATGTGTAATTTACTTAGTTTCAATTGTAAAAACGTAAATTCATGTGTACTTAGTGTGAATGAATGTTAATGTCACTCAAAACAAGCAAATGCTTGCGTATTTTACTTGATTTCAGCTGTAATAACGTGGATTCATGTGGCATTGGTGTGCAGTAATGTTATTATCACTAAAAACAAGCAAATGCATGTGTATTTTACTTAGTTTCAGCTGTAATAACTTGGCTTCATGTGCAATTTGTGTGTATGAATGTTGATATCACTGAAAACAAGCAAATGCATGTGTATTTTACTTAATTTCAGCTGTAAAAACACGGCTTCATTTGCAATTAAGGTTAATGAAAGTTAAGATCACTGAAAACAAGCAAATGCATGTGTAATTTACTTAGTTTCAACCGTAAAAACGTAACTTAATGTGCAGTTAATGTGAATGAATGTGAATGTCACTGAAAACAAGCAAATGCATGTGTATTTTACTTAGTTTCAACTGTGAAACAGTAAATTGATGTGTACTTAGTGTGAAGGAATGTTAATATCACTGAAAACAAGCCAATGCATGTGTATTTTACTTCGTTTCAGCTGTAATAACGTGGCCTCATGTGCAATTAGTGTGAATAAATCTTAATATCACTGAAAGCAAGCAAATGCATGTGTAATTTACCTAGATTCAATTATAAAAACGTAAATTCATGTGTACTTAGTGTGAATGAATGCTAATGTCACTGACAACAAGCAAATGCATGTGTATTTTGCTTAGTTTCAACTGTGAAAACGTAAATTAATATGTAATTAATGTGATTTAATGTTAATATCACTGAAAACAAGCAAATGCATGTGTATTTTAATTAGTTTCAACTGTAAAAAAGTAAATTGATGTGCATATAGTGTGAATAAACGTTAATATCACTGAAAGCAATCAAATGCATGTGTAATTTACCTAGATTCAATTATAAAAACGTAAATTCATGTGTACTTAGTGTGAATGAATGCTAATGTCACTGACAACAAGCAAATGCATGTGTATTTTGCTTAGTTTCAACTGTGAAAACGTAAATTAATATGTAATTAATGTGATTTAATGTTAATATCACTGAAAACAAGCAAATGCATGTGTAATTTGCTTAGTTTCAACTGTACAACAGTAAATTGATGTGTACTTAGTGTGAAGGAATGTTCATATCACTGAAGGCAAGCAAATGCATGTGTAATTTACTTAGTTTTAATTGTAAAAACGTAAATTCATGTGTACTTAGTGTGAATGAATGTTAATGTCACTGAAAACAAGCAAATGCTTGCGTATTTTACTTGATTTCAGCTGTAATAACGTGGATTCGTGTGGAATTAGTGTGGAGTATTGTTAATATCACTAAAAACAAGCAAATGGATGTGTATTTTACTTCGTTTTAGCTGTAATAACGTGAATTCAAGTGCAATTAGTGTGCAGTAATGTTAAGATCACTAAAAACAAGCAAATGCATGTGTATTTTACTTAGTTTCATATGTATTAACGTTGATTCATGTGCAATTAATGTGCAGTAATGTTAATATCACTGAAAACTAGCTAATGCATTTGTAGTTTACTTATTTTCATATGTATTAACGTTGATTCATGTGCAATTAGTGTGCAGTAATGTTATTATCACTGAAAACAAGTAAATGCATATGTATTTTACTTAGTTTCAACTTTAATAACGTGGATTCATGTGCAATTCGTTTGCGGTAATAGTAATATCACGAAAACAAGCAAATGCATGTGTATTTTACTTAGTTTTAGCTGTAATAACGTGGATTCGTGTGGAATTAGTGTGGAGTATTGTTAATATCACTAAAAACAAGCAAATGCATGTGTATTTTGCTTAGTTTCAACTGTGAAAACGTAAATTAATATGCAATTAATGTGATTGAATGTTAATATCACTGAAAACAAGGAAATGCACTTGTGTTTTACTTAGTTTCAGCTGTAAAAACACGGCTTCATTTGGATTTAAGGTTAATGAAAGTTAAGATCACTGAAAACAAGCAAATGCATATGTAATTTACTTAGTTTCAATTCTAAAACAGTAAATTGATGTGTACTTAGTGTGAAGGAATGTTAATATCACTGAAAACAAGCCAATGCATGTGTATTTTACTTCTTTTCAACTGTAATAACGTGGCTTCATGTGCAATCAGTGTGAATGAATCTTAATATCACTAAAAGCAAGCAAATGCATGTGTAAATTTACCTAGATTCATTTGTAAAAACGTAAATTCATGTGTACTTAGTGTGAATGAATGCTAATGTCACTGACATCAAGCAAATGCATGTGTATTTTACTTAGTTTCATCTGTAATAACGTGGATTCGTGTGCAATTAGTGTGCAGTAATGTTAATATCACTGAAAACAAGCAAATGCATGTGTATTTTACTTAGTTTCAGCTGTAATAACGTGGATCCTTTTGCAATCAGTGTGCAGTAAAATTAATATCACTGAAAACTAGCAAATGCATGTGTATTTTACTTACTTTCATATGTAATAACGTGGATTCATGTGCAATTAGTGTGCAGTAATGTTAGTATCACTGAAACAAGTAAATGCATATGTATTTTACTTATTTTCAACTGTAATAACGTGGATTCATGTTCAATTCGTCTGCGGTAATATTAATATCACGAAAACATGCAAATGCATGTGTATTTTACTTACTTTCAAATGTAATAACGTGGATTCATGTGCAATTATTGTGCAGTAATGTTAATATTACTGAAAACAAGCAAATGCATATGTATTTACTTAGTTTCAACTGTAATAACGTGGATTCATGGGCAATTAGTGTGCAGTAATGTTAATATCACTGAAAACAAGCAAATGCATGTGTATTTTACTTAGTTTCCCCTGTAATAACTTGGCTTCAAGTGCAATTAGTGTGCAGTAATGCTAATATCACTGAAAACAAGCCACTGCATGTGTATTTTACTTCGTTTCAGCTGTAATAACGTGTCTTCATGTGCAATTAGTGTGAATGAATCTTAATATCACTGAAGGCAAGCAAATGCATGTGTAATTTACCTAGATTCAATTATAAAACCGTAAATTCATGTGTACTTAGTGTGAATGAATGGTAATGTCACTGACAGCAAGCAAATGCATGTGTATTTTACTTAGTTTCAACTGTGAAAACGTAAATTACTATGCAATTAATTTGATTGAATGTTAATATCACTGAAAACAAGCAATTGCATGTGTATTTTAATTAGTTTCAACTGTAAAAAGTAAATTGATGTGCATATAGTGTGAATAAACGCTAATATCACTGAAAACAAGCAATTGCATGTGTATTTTACTTACTTTCAAATGTAATAACGTGGATTCATGTGCAATTATTGTGCAGTAATGTTAATATTACTGAAAACAAGCAAATGCATATGTATTTTACTTAGTTTCAACTGTAATAACGTGGATTCATGGGCAATTAGTGTGCAGTAATGTTAATATCACTGAAAACTAGCAAATGCATGGGTATTTTACTTGGTTTCAGCTGTAATAACTTGGCTTCAAGTGCAATTAGTGTGCAGTAATGTTAATATCACTGAAAAGAAGGAAATTCATGTGTATTTGCTTGCGTATGTGTATTCGCTTACGCTCATGCCCCTTTCAACCCCACGTACAATGTGTTAGCTCGCTGCGCTCGCCTGTCTATCCATTATCAAAAAGCATTGACTTTGTGCGCTGCATTCGCTTACGCTCATGCCTCTGCCTACTCCTTTTACAAAAGCTTGGCTCGCTTCGCTCGCCTGATAATCCCTTATCATAATTTGTTGATTAAAACTTTGGGCTTGTTTACATTAGGCCTAAGCATCGCAACTGTTCTCGTGAAGTCGCAAAAGAGCCAATCAACTTCCAGCAAAAGGCGACACGGGTCTCGTGAACAGCGAACACGTGGTTCGAAAATGGAGTTCGCCACGCGAATTTGGAAATTTCGCCACCAAAAACTGTAGTTTTTTCGTGATAGCACAATTAGCAGAATAATTAATGGAATAATTCAAAAGAACTTTAAAAAAACGAAACCAAAATTAGATAACCTTGGTCTAATTAATAATTGGCACTTTCCATTTGAAATTTAGCACAAATAATGTACAAACAAAAAAGCCTTTTTTATTACACGGTTCGCCGTTTCATCTCATCGTTTTGAGGTATCACTGGAAACAAGTAAATGCATATGCATTTTACTTAGTTCCAACCGTAATAACGTGGATCCATGTGCAATTAGTGAGCAGTAATGTTAATATCACTGAAAACAAGCAAATGCATGTGTATTTTACTAAGTTTCAGCTGTAATAACGTGGATTCATGTGCAAATAGTGTGCAGTAATGTTAATATCACTGAAAAGAAGGAAATTCATGTGTATTTGCTTGCGTATGTGTATTCGCTTACGCTCATGCCCCTTTCAACCCCACGTACAATGTGTTAGCTCGCTGCGCTCGCCTGTCTATCCATTATCAAAAAGCATTGACTTCGTGCGCTGCATTCGCTTCGCTCATGCCTCTGCCTACTCCTTTTACAAAAGCTTGGCTCGCTTCGCTCGCCTGATAATCCCTTATCATAATTTGTTGATTAAAACTTTGGGCTTGTTTACATTAGGCCTAAGCATCGCAACTGTTCTCGTGAAGTCGCAAAAGAGCCAATCAACTTCCAGCAAAAGGCGACACGGGTCTCGTGAACAGCGAATACGTGGTTCGAAAATGGAGTTCGCCACGCGAATTTGGAAATTTCGCCACCAAAAACTGTAGTTTTTTCGTGATAGCACAATTAGCAGAATAATTAATGGAATAATTCAAAAGAACTTTAAAAAAACGAAACCAAAAATAGATAACCTTGGTCTAATTAATAATTGGCACTTTCCATTTGAAATTTAGCACAAATAATGTACAAACAAAAAAGCCTTTTTTATTACACGGTTCGCCGTTTCATCTCATCGTTTTGAGGTATCACTGGAAACAAGTAAATGCATATGCATTTTACTTAGTTCCAACCGTAATAACGTGGATCCATGTGCAATTAGTGAGCAGTAATGTTAATATCACTGAAAACCAGCAAATGCATGTGTATTTTACTTAGTTTCAGCTTTAATAACGTGGATTCATGTGCAATTAGTGTGCAGTATTGTTAATACTGAAAACAAGCAAATGCGTGTGTATTTTACTTAGTTTTAGCTGTAATAACGTGCATTCAAGTGCAATTAGTGTGCAGTAATGTTAATATCACTAAAAACAAGCAAATGCATGTGTATTTTGCTTAGTTTCAACTGTGAAAACGTAAATTAATATGAATTAATGTGATTGAATGTTAATATCACTGAAAACAAGCAAATGCATGTGTATTTTTATTAGTTTCAACTGTAAAAAAGTAAATTGATGTGCATATAGTGTGAATAAACGTTAATATCACTGAAAACAAGGAAAAGCATGTGTATTTTACTTAGTTTCAGCCGTAAAAACGTAACTTCATGTGTAAGTAGTGTGAATAAATGTTAATATCACTGAAAACAAGCAAATGCATTTGTATTTTACTTAGTTTCAGCTGTAATAACACGGCTTCATTTGCAATTAAGGTTAATGAAAGTTAAGATCACGGAAAACAAGCAAATGCATGTGTAATTTACTTAGTTTCAACTGTAAAAACGTAACTTAATGTGCTGTTAATGTGAATGAATGTGAATGTCACTGAAAACAAGCCAATCCATGTGTATTTTACTTCGTTTCAGCTGTAATAATGTGGCTTCATGTGCAATTAGTGTGAATGAATCTTAATATCACTGAAAACAAGCAAATGCATTGGTATTTTACTTAGTTTCAGCTGTAATAACGTGGATACATTTGCAATTAGTGTGCAGTGAAATTAATATCACCGAAGACTAGCAAATACATATGTATTTTACTTACTTTCATATGTAATAACGTGGATTCATGTGCAATTAGTGTGCAGTAATGTTCATATCACTGAAGACAAGCAAATGCATGCGTATTTCAATTAGTTTGAGCTGTAATATCGTGGATTCATGTGCAATTAGTGTGCAGTAATGTTAGTATCACTGAAAACAAGTAAATGCATGTGTATTTTGCTTAGTTTCAACTGTGAAAACGTAAATTAATATGAATTAATGTGATTGAATGTTAATATCACTGAAAACAAGCAAATGCATGTGTATTTTTATTAGTTTCAACTGTAAAAAAGTAAATTGATGTGCATATAGTGTGAATAAACGTTAATATCACTGAAAACAAGGAAAAGCATGTGTATTTTACTTAGTTTCAGCCGTAAAAACGTAACTTCATGTGTAAGTAGTGTGAATAAATGTTAATATCACTGAAAACAAGCAAATGCATTTGTATTTTACTTAGTTTCAGCTGTAATAACACGGCTTCATTTGCAATTAAGGTTAATGAAAGTTAAGATCACGGAAAACAAGCAAATGCATGTGTAATTTACTTAGTTTCAACTGTAAAAACGTAACTTAATGTGCAGTTAATGTGAATGAATGTGAATGTCACTGAAAACAAGCCAATCCATGTGTATTTTACTTCGTTTCAGCTGTAATAACGTGGCTTCATGTGCAATTAGTGTGAATGAATCTTAATATTACTGAAAACAAGCAAATGCATTGGTATTTTACTTAGTTTCAGCTGTAATAACGTGGATACATTTGCAATTAGTGTGCAGTGAAATTAATATCACCGAAGACTAGCAAATACATATGTATTTTACTTACTTTCATATGTAATAACGTGGATTCATGTGCAATTAGTGTGCAGTAATGTTCATATCACGAAAACAAGCAAATGCATGTGTATTTTACTTAGTTTTAGCTGTAATAACGTGGATTCGTTTGGAATTAGTGTGGAGTATTGTTAATATCACTAAAAACAAGCAAATGGATGTGTATTTTACTTCGTTTTAGCTGTAATAACGTGAATTCAAGTGCAATTAGTGTGCAGTAATGTTAATATCACTAAAAACAAGCAAATGCATGTGTATTTTACTTAGTTTCCGCTGTAATAACTTGGCTTCAAGTGCAATTAGTGTGCAGTAATGTTAATATCACTGAAAACAAGCAAATGCATATGTATTTTACTTAGTTTCAGCTGTAATAACGTGGATTCATGTGCAAATAGTGTGCAGTAATGTTAATATCACTGAAAAGAAGCAAATGTATGTGTATTTTACTTAGTTTCAGCTGTAATAACGTGGATTCATGTGCAATTAGTGTGCAGTATTGTTAATACTGAAAACAAGCAAATGCGTGTGTATTTTACTTAGTTTTAGCTGTAATAACGTGCATTCAAGTGCAATTAGTGTGCAGTAATGTTAATATCACTAAAAACAAGGAAATGCATGTGTATTTTGCTTAGTTTCAACTATGAAAACGTAAATTAATATGCAATTAATGCGATTGAATGTTAATATCACTGAAAACAAGCAAATGTTGTTATTATTGTAAGTAAAATACACATGCAATTGCTTGTTTTCAGTGATATTAACTTTTATTCACACTATATGCACATCAATTTATTTTTTTACAGTTGAAAGTAATTAAAATACACATGCATATGCTTGTTTTCAGTGATATTAACATTCAATCACATTAATTGCATAGTAATTTACGTTTTCACAGTTGAAACTAAGTAAAATACACATGCATTTGCTTGTTGTCAGTGACATTTGCATTCATTCACACTAAGTACACATGAATTTACGTTTGTATATTTGAATCTAGGTAAATTACACATGCATTTGCTTGCTTTCAGTGATGTTAAGATTCATTCACACTAATTGCACATGAAGCCACGTTATTACAGCTGAAACGAAGTAAAATACACATGCATTGGCTTGTTTTCAGTGATATTAACATTCCTTCACACTAAGTACACATCAATTTACTGTTTCACAGTTGAAACTAAGTAAAATACACATGCATTTGCTTGTTTTCAGTGACATTCACATTCATTCACATTAACTGCACATTAAGTTACGTTTTTACGGTTGAAACTAAGTAAATTACAAATGCATTTGCTTGTTTTCAGTGATCTTAACTTTCATTAACCTTAATTGCAAATGAAGCCGTGTTTTTACAGCTGAAACTAAGTTAAATACAAATGCATTTGCTTGTTTTCAGTGATATTAACATTTATTCACACTACTTACACATGAAATTACGTTTTTACGTCTGAAACTAAGTAAAATACACATGCTTTTCCTTGTAGTGATATTAACGTTTATTCACACTATATGCACATCAATTTACTTTTTTACAGTTGAAACTAATTAAAATACACATGCATTTGCTTGTTTTCAGTGATATTAACATTCAATCACATTAATTGCATATTAATTTACGTTTTCATAGTTGAAACTAAGCAAAATACACATGCATTTGCTTGTTTTTAGTGATATTAACATTACTGCACACTAATTGCACCTGAATGCACGTTATTACAGCTAAAACTAAGTAAAATACACACGCATTTGCTTGTTTTCAGTATTAACAATACTGCACACTAATTGCACATGAATCCACGTTATTACAGCTGAAAGTAAGTAAAATACACATACATTTGCTTCTTTTCAGTGATATTAACATTACTGCACACTATTTGCACATGAATCCACGTTATTACAGCTGAAACTAAATAAAATACACATGCATTTGCTTGTTTTCAGTGATATTAACATTACTGCACACTAATTGCACTTGAAGCCAAGAACATTACTTATTCATGTGCAATTAGTGTGCAGTATTGTTAATACTGAAAACAAGCAAATGCGTGTGTATTTTACTTAGTTTTAGCTGTAATAACGTGCATTCAAGTGCAATTAGTGTGCAGTAATGTTAATATCACTAAAAACAAGGAAATGCATGTGTATTTTGCTTAGTTTCAACTATGAAAACGTAAATTAATATGCAATTAATGCGATTGAATGTTAATATCACTGAAAACAAGCAAATGCATGTGTATTTTAATTAGTTTCAACTGTAAAAAAGTAAATTGATGTGCATATAGTGTGATTAAACGTTAATATCACTGAAAACAAGGAATAGCATGTGTATTTTACCTAGTTTCAGACGTAAAAACGTAATTTCATGTGTAAGTAGTGTGAATAAATGTTAATATCACTGAAAACAAGCAAATGCATTTGTATTTTACTTAGTTTCAGCTGTAAAAACACGGCTTCATTTGCAATTAAGATTAATGAAAGTTAAGATCACTGAAAACAAGCAAATGCATGTGTAATTTACTTAGTTTCAACCGTAAAAACGTAACTTGATGTGCAGTTAATGTGAATGAATGTGAATGTCACTGAAAACAAGCAAATGCATGTGTATTTTACTTAGTTTCAACTGTGAAACAGTAAATTGATGTGTACTTAGTGTGAAGGAATGTTAATATCACTGAAAACAAGCCAATGCATGTGTATTTTACTTCGTTTCAGCTGTAATAACGTGGCTTCATGTGCAATTAGTGTGAATGAATCTTAATATCACTGAAAGCAAGCAAATGCATGTGTAATTTACCTAGATTCAATTATAAAAACGTAAATTCATGTGTACTTAGTAAGAATGAATGCTAATGTCACTGACAACAAGCAAATGCATGTGTATTTTACTTAGTTTCAACTGTGAAAACGTAAATTAATATGCAATTAATGTGATTGAATGTTAATATCACTGAAAACAAGCATATGCATGTGTATTTTAATTAGTTTCAACTGTAAAAAAGTAAATTGATGTGCATATAGTGTGAATAAACGTTAATATCACTGAAAACAAGCAATTGCATGTGTATTTTACTTACTTTCAAATGTAATAACGTGGATTCATGTGCAATTATTGTGCTGTAATGTTAATATTACTGAAAACAAGCAAATGCATATGTATTTTACTTAGTTTCAACTGTAATAACGTGGATTCATGGGCAATTAGTGTGCAGTAATGTTAATATCACTGAAAACTAGCAAATGCATGTGTATTTTACTTAGTTTCAGCTGTAATAACTTGGCTTCAAGTGCAATTAGTGTGCAGTAATGTTAATATCACTGAAAACAAGCAAATGCATGTGTATTTTACTTAGTTTCAGCTGTAATAACGTGGATTCATGTGCAAATAGTGTGCAGTAATGTTAATATCACTGAAAAGAAGCAAATGTGTGTGTATTTTACTTAGTTTCAGCTGTAATAACGTGGATTCATGTGCAATTAGTGTGCAGTATTGTTAATACTGAACACAAGCAAATGCGTGTGTATTTTACTTAGTTTTAGCTGTAATAACGTGCATTCAAGTGCAATTAGTGTGCAGTAATGTTAATAACACTAAAAACAAGCAAATGCATGTGTATTTTGCTTAGTTTCAACTATGAAAACGTAAATTAATATGCAATTAATGTGATTGAATGTTAATATCACTGAAAACAAGCAAATGCATGTGTATTTTAATTAGTTTCAACTGTAAAAAACTAAATTGATGTGCATATAGTGTGAATAAACGTTAATATCACTGAAAACAAGGAGAAGCATGTGTATTTTACTTAGTTTCAGCTGTAAAAACACGGCTTCATTTGCAATTAAGGTTAATGAAAGTTAAGATCACTGAAAACAAGCAAATGCATTTGTAATTTACTTAGTTTCAACCGTAAAAACGTAAATTAATATGAATTAATGTGATTGAATGTTAATATCACTGAAAGCAAGCAAATGCATGTGTAATTTACCTACATTCAATTATAAAAACGTAAATTCATGTGTACTTAGTGTGAATGAATGCTAATGTCACTTACAACAAGCAAATGCATGTGTATTTTACTTAGTTTCAACTGTGAAAACGTAAATTACTATGCAATTAATGTGATTGAATGTTAATATCATTGAAAACAAGCATATGCATGGGTATTTTAATTAGTTTCAACTGTAAAAAAGTAAATTGATGTGCATATAGTGTGAATAAACGTTAATATCGCTGAAAACAAGCAATTGCATGTGTATTTTACTTACTTTCAAATGTAATAACGTGGATTCATGTGCAATTATTGTGCAGTAATGTTAATATTACTGAAAACAAGCAAATGCATATGTATTTTACTTAGTTTCAACTGTAATAACGTGGATTCATGGGCAATTAGTGTGCAGTAATGTTAATATCGCTGAAAACTAGCAAATGCATGTGTATTTTACTTAGTTTCAGTTGTAATAACTTGGCTTCAAGTGCAATTAGTGTGCAGTAATGTTAATATCACTGAAAACAAGCAAATGTATGTTTATTTTACTTAGTTTCAGCTGTAATAACGTGGATTCATGTGCAATTAGTGTGCAGTATTGTTAATACTGAAAACAAGCAAATGCGTGTGTATTTTACTTAGTTTTAGCTTTAATAACGTGCATTCAAGTGCAATTAGTGTGCAGTAATGTTAATATCACTGAAAACAAGCAAATGCATGTGTATTTTAATTAGTTTCAACTGTAAAAAAGTAAATTGATGTGCATATAGTGTGAATAAACGTTAATATCACTGAAAACAAGGGATAGCATGTGTATTTTACTTAGTTTCAGACGTAAAAACGTACTTTCATGTGTAAGTAGTGTGAATAAATGTTAATATCACTGAAAACAAGCAAATGCATTTGTATTTTACTTAGTTTCAGCTGTAAAAACACGGCTTCATTTGCAATTAAGGTTAATGAAAGTTAAGATCTCTGAAAACAAGCAAATGCATGTGTAATTTACTTAGTTTCAACCGTAAAAACGTAACTTAAGGTGCAGTTAATGTGAATGAATATGAATGTCATTGAAAACAAGCAAATGCATGTGTATTTTACTTAGTTTTAACTGTGAAACAGTAAATTGATGTGTACTTAATGTGAAGGAATGTTAATATCACTGAAAACAAGCCAATGCATGTGTATTTTACTTCGTTTCAGCTGTAATAACGTGGCTTCATGTGCAATTAGTGTGAATGAATCTTAATATCACTGAAAGCAAGCAAATGCATGTGTAATTTACCTAAATTCAATTATAAAAACGTAAATTCATGTGTACTTAGTGTGAATGAATGCTAATGTCACTGACAGCAAGCAAATGCATGTGTATTTTACTTAGTTTCAACTGTGAAAACGTAAATTACTATGCAATTAATGTGATTGAATGTTAATATTACTGAAAACAAGCATATGCATGTGTATTTTAATTAGTTTCAACTGTAAAAAAGTAAATTGATGTGCATATAGTGTGAATAAACGTGAATATCACTAAAAACAAGCAATTGGATGTGTATTTTACTTACTTTCAAATGTAATAACGTGGATTCAAGTGCAATTATTGTGCAGTAATGTTAACATTACTGAAAACAAGCAAATGCATATGTATTTTACTTAGTTTCAACTGTAATAACGTGGATTCATGGGCAATTAGTGTGCAGTAATGTTAATATCACTGAAAACTAGCAAATGCATGTGTATTTTACTTAGTTTCAGCTGTAATAACTTGGCTTCAAGTGCAATTAGTGTGCAGTAATGTTAATATCACTGAAAAGAAGCAAATGCATGTGTATTTGCTTGCGTATGTGTATTCGCTTACGCTCATGCCCCTTTCAACCCCATGTACAATGTGTTAGCTCGCTGCGCTCGCCTGTCTATCCATTATCAAAAAGCATTGACTTCGTGCGCTGCATTCGCTTACGCTCATGCCTCTGCCTACTCCTTTTACAAAAGCTTGGCTCGCTTCGCTCGCCTGATAATCCCTTATCATAATTTGTTGATTAAAACTTTGGGCTTGTTTACATTAGGCCTAAGCATCGCAACTGTTCTCGTGAAGTCGCAAAAGAGGCAATCAACTTGCAGCAAAAGGCGACACGGGTCTCGTGAACAGCGAATACGTGGTTCGAAAATGGAGTTTGCCACGCGAATTTGGAATTTTCGCCACCAAAAACTGTAGTTTTTTCGTGATAGTACAATTAGCAGAATAATTAATGGAATAATCCAAAAGAACTTTAAAAAAACAAAACCAAAAATAGATAACCTTGGACTAATTAATAATTGGCACTTTCCATTTGAAATTTAGCACAAATAATGTACAAACAAAAAAGCCTTTTTGATTACACGGTTCGCCGTTTCATCTCATGGTTTTGAGGTATCACTGGAAACAAGTAAATGCATATGCATTTTACTTAGTTCCAACCGTAGTAACGTGGATTCATGTGCAATTAGTGAGCAGTATTGTTAATATCACTGAAAACAAGCAAATGCATGTGTATTTTACTTAGTTTCAGCTGTAATAACGTGGATTCATGTGCAAATAGTGTGCAGTAATGTTAATACCACTGAAAACAAGCAAATGTATGTGTATTTTACTTAGTTTCAGCTGTAATAACATGGATTCATGTGCAATTAGTGTGCAGTATTGTTAATACTGAAAACAAGCAAATGCATGTGCATTTTAATTATTTTCAACTGTAAAAAAGTAAATTGATGTGCCTACAGTGTGAATAAACGTTAACATCACTGAAAACAAACAAAAGCTTGTGTATTTTACTTAGTTTCAGCTGTGAAAACGTAAATTCATGTGTAAGTAATGTGAATAAATGTTAATATCACTGAAAACAAGCAAATGCATTTGTATTTTACTTAGTTTCAGCTGTGAAAACACGGCTTCATTTGCAATTAAGGTTAATGAAAGTTAATATCACTGAAAACAAGCAAATGCATGTGTAATTTACTTAGTTTCAACTGTACAACAGTAAATTGATGTGTACTTAGTGTGAAGGAATGTTCATATCACTGAAAGCAAGCAAATGCATGTGTAATTTACTTAGTTTCAATTGTAAAAACGTAAATTCATGTGTACTTAGTGTGAATGAATGTTAATGTCACTCAAAACAAGCAAATGCTTGCGTATTTTACTTGATTTCAGCTGTAATAACGTGGATTCATGTGGCATTGGTGTGCAGTAATGTTATTATCACTAAAAACAAGCAAATGCATGTGTATTTTACTTAGTTTCAGCTGTAATAACTTGGCTTCATGTGCAATTTGTGTGTATGAATGTTAATATCACTGAAAACAAGCAGATGCATGTGTATTTTACTTAGTTTCAGCTGTAATAACATGGATTCATGTGCAAATAGTGTGCAGTAATGTTAGTAATACTGAAAACAAGCAAATGCATGTGTATTTTAATTAGTTTCAACTGTAAAAAAGTAAATTGATGTGCATATAGTGTGAATAAACGTTAATATCACTGAAAACAAGGAATAGCATGTGTATTTTACTTAGTTTCAGACGTAAAAACGTAATTTCATGTGTAAGTAGTGTGAATAAATGTTAATATCACTGAAAACAAGCAAATGCATTTGTATTTAACTTAGTTTCAGCTGTAAAAACACGGCTTCATTTGCAATTAAGGTTAATGAAAGTTAAGATCACTGAAAACAAGCAAATGCATTTGTAATTTACTTAGTTTCAACCGTAAAAACGTAAATTAATATGAATTAATGTGATTGAATGTTAATATCACTGAAAGCAAGCAAATGCATGTGTAATTTACCTAGATTCAATTATAAAAACGTAAATTCATGTGTACTTAGTGTGAATGAATGCTAATGTCACTTACAACAAGCAAATGCATGTGTATTTTACTTAGTTTCAACTGTGAAAACGTAAATTACTATGCAATTAATGTGATTGAATGTTAATATCATTGAAAACAAGCATATGCATGGGTATTTTAATTAGTTTCAACTGTAAAAAAGTAAATTGATGTGCATATAGTGTGAATAAACGTTAATATCGCTGAAAACAAGCAATTGCATGTGTATTTTACTTACTTTCAAATGTAATAACGTGGATTCATGTGCAATTATTGTGCAGTAATGTTAATATTACTGAGAACAAGCAAATGCATATGTATTTTACTTAGTTTCAACTGTAATAACGTGGATTCATGGGCAATTAGTGTGCAGTAATGTTAATATCGCTGAAAACTAGCAAATGCATGTGTATTTTACTTAGTTTCAGTTGTAATAACTTGGCTTCAAGTGCAATTAGTGTGCAGTAATGTTAATATCACTGAAAACAAGCAAATGTATGTTTATTTTACTTAGTTTCAGCTGTAATAACGTGGATTCATGTGCAATTAGTGTGCAGTATTGTTAATACTGAAAACAAGCAAATGCGTGTGTATTTTACTTAGTTTTAGCTTTAATAACGTGCATTCAAGTGCAATTAGTGTGCAGTAATGTTAATATCACTGAAAACAAGCAAATGCATGTGTATTTTAATTAGTTTCAACTGTAAAAAAGTAAATTGATGTGCATATAGTGTGAATAAACGTTAATATCACTGAAAACAAGGAATAGCATGTGTATTTTACTTAGTTTCAGACGTAAAAACGTACTTTCATGTGTAAGTAGTGTGAATAAATGTTAATATCACTGAAAACAAGCAAATGCATTTGTATTTTACTTAGTTTCAGCTGTAAAAACACGGCTTCATTTGCAATTAAGGTTAATGAAAGTTAAGATCTCTGAAAACAAGCAAATGCATGTGTAATTTACTTAGTTTCAACCGTAAAAACGTAACTTAAGGTGCAGTTAATGTGAATGAATATGAATGTCATTGAAAACAAGCAAATGCATGTGTATTTTACTTAGTTTTAACTGTGAAACAGTAAATTGATGTGTACTTAGTGTGAAGGAATGTTAATATCACTGAAAACAAGCCAATGCATGTGTATTTTACTTCGTTTCAGCTGTAATAACGTGGCTTCATGTGCAATTAGTGTGAATGAATCTTAATATCACTGAAAGCAAGCAAATGCATGTGTAATTTACCTAGATTCAATTATAAAAACGTAAATTCATGTGTACTTAGTGTGAATGAATGCTAATGTCACTGACAGCAAGCAAATGCATGTGTATTTTACTTAGTTTCAACTGTGAAAACGTAAATTACTATGCAATTAATGTGATTGAATGTTAATATTACTGAAAACAAGCATATGCATGTGTATTTTAATTAGTTTCAACTGTAAAAAAGTAAATTGATGTGCATATAGTGTGAATAAACGTGAATATCACTGAAAACAAGCAATTGCATGTGTATTTTACTTACTTTCAAATGTAATAACGTGGATTCAAGTGCAATTATTGTGCAGTAATGTTAACATTACTGAAAACAAGCAAATGCATATGTATTTTACTTAGTTTCAACTGTAATAACGTGGATTCATGGGCAATTAGTGTGCAGTAATGTTAATATCGCTGAAAACTAGCAAATGCATGTGTATTTTACCTAGTTTCAGCTGTAATAACTTGGCTTCAAGTGCAATTAGTGTGCAGTAATGTTAATATCACTGAAAAGAAGCAAATGCATGTGTATTTGCTTGCGTATGTGTATTCGCTTACGCTCATGCCCCTTTCAACCCCATGTACAATGTGTTAGCTCGCTGCGCTCGCCTGTCTATCCATTATCAAAAAGCATTGACTTCGTGCGCTGCATTCGCTTACGCTCATGCCTCTGCCTACTCCTTTTACAAAAGCTTGGCTCGCTTCGCTCGCCTGATAATCCCTTATCATAATTTGTTGATTAAAACGTTGGGCTTGTTTACATTAGGCCTAAGCATCGCAACTGTTCTCGTGAAGTGGCAAAAGAGGCAATCAACTTGCAGCAAAAGGCGACACGGGTCTCGTGAACAGCGAATACGTGGTTCGAAAATGGAGTTTGCCACGCGAATTTGGAATTTTCGCCACCAAAAACTGTAGTTTTTTCGTGATAGTACAATTAGCAGAATAATTAATGGAATAATTCAAAAGAACTTTAAAAAAACAAAACCAAAAATAGATAACCTTGGTCTAATTAATAATTGGCACTTTCCATTTGAAATTTAGCACAAATAATGTACAAACAAAAAAGCCTTTTTGATTACACGGTTCGCCGTTTCATCTCATGGTTTTGAGGTATCACTGGAAACAAGTAAATGCATATGCATTTTACTTAGTTCCAACCGTAGTAACGTGGATTCATGTGCAATTAGTGAGCAGTATTGTTAATATCACTGAAAACAAGCAAATGCATGTGTATTTTACTTAGTTTCAGCTGTAATAACGTGGATTCATGTGCAAATAGTGTGCAGTAATGTTAATACCACTGAAAACAAGCAAAAGTATGTGTATTTTACTTAGTTTCAGCTGTAATAACATGGATTCATGTGCAATTAGTGTGCAGTATTGTTAATACTGAAAACAAGCAAATGCATGTGCATTTTAATTATTTTCAACTGTAAAAAAGTAAATTGATGTGCCTACAGTGTGATAAACGTTAACATCACTGAAAACAAACAAAAGCATGTGTATTTTACTTAGTTTCAGCTGTGAAAACGTAAATTCATGTGTAAGTAATGTGAATAAATGTTAATATCACTGAAAACAAGCAAATGCATTGTATTTATTATTTCACTGTGAAAACACGCTTCATTGCAATTAAGGTAATGAAATTTATACTTAGTTTCAACTGTACAACAGTAAATTGATGTGTACTTAGTGTGAAGGAATGTTCATATCACTGAAAGCAAGCAAATGCATGTGTAATTTACTTAGTTTCAATTGTAAAAACGTAAATTCAAGTGTACTTAGTGTGAATGAATGTTAATGTCACTGAAAACAAGCAAATGCTTGCGGATTTTACTTGATTTCAGCTGTAATAACGTGGATTCATGTGGCATTGGTGTGCAGTAATGTTATTATCACTAAAAACAAGCAAATGCATGTGTATTTTACTTAGTTTCAGCTGTAATAACTTGGCTTCATGTGCAATTAGTGTGTATGAATGTTAATATCACTGAAAACAAGCAAATGCATGTGTATTTTACTTAGTTTCAGCTGTAATAACATGGATTCATGTGCAAATAGTGTGCAGTAATGTTAGTAACACTGAAAACAAGTAAATGCATGTGCATTTTACTTAGTTTCAGCTGTAATAACGTGGATTCATGTGCAAATAGTGTGCAGTAATGTTAATATCACTGAAAACAAGCAAATGCATGTGTATTTTACTTAGTTTTAGCTGTAACAACGTGGATTCAAGTGCAATTAGTGTGCAGTAACGTTAATATCACTAAAAACAAGCAAATGCATGTGTATTTTACTTAATTTCAGCTGTAATAATGTGGACTCATGTGCAATTAGTGTGCAGTAATGTTAATATCACTGAAAACTAGCTAATGCATTTGTATTTTACTTAATTTCAGCTGTAAAAACACGGCTTCATTTGCAATTAAGGTTAATGAAAGTTAAGATCACTGAAAACAAGCAAATGCATGTGTAATTTACTTAGTTTCAACCGTAAAAACGTAACTTAATGTGCAGTTAATGTGAATGAATGTGAATGTCACTGAAAACAAGCAAATGCATGTGTATTTTACTTAGTTTCAACTGTGAAACAGTAAATTGATGTGTACTTAGTGTGAAGGAATGTTAATATCACTGAAAACAAGCCAATGCATGTGTATTTTACTTCGTTTCAGCTGTAATAACGTGGCCTCATGTGCAATTAGTGTGAATGAATCTTAATATCACTGAAAGCAAGCAAATGCATGTGTAATTTACCTAGATTCAATTATAAAAACGTAAATTCATGTGTACTTAGTGTGAATGAATGCTAATGTCACTGACAACAAGCAAATGCATGTGTATTTTGCTTAGTTTCAACTGTGAAAACGTAAATTAATATGTAATTAATGTGATTTAATGTTAATATCACTGAAAACAAGCAAATGCATGTGTATTTTAATTAGTTTCAACTGTAAAAAAGTAAATTGATGTGCATATAGTGTGAATAAACGTTAATATCACTGAAAGCAAGCAAATGCATGTGTAATTTACCTAGATTCAATTATAAAAACGTAAATTCATGTGTACTTAGTGTGAATGAATGCTAATGTCACTGACAACAAGCAAATGCATGTGTATTTTGCTTAGTTTCAACTGTGAAAACGTAAATTAATATGTAATTAATGTGATTTAATGTTAATATCACTGAAAACAAGCAAATGCATGTGTAATTTACTTAGTTTCAACTGTACAACAGTAAATTGATGTGTACTTAGTGTGAAGGAATGTTCATATCACTGAAAGCAAGCAAATGCATGTGTAATTTACTTAGTTTCAATTGTAAAAACGTAAATTCATGTGTACTTAGTGTGAATGAATGTTAATGTCACTGAAAACAAGCAAATGCTTGCGTATTTTACTTGATTTCAGCTGTAATAACGTGGATTCATGTGGCATTGGTGTGCAGTAATGTTATTATCACTAAAAACAAGCAAATGCATGTGTATTTTACTTAGTTTCAGCTGTAATAACTTGGCTTCATGTGCAATTAGTGTGCAGTAATGTTAATATCACTGAAAAGAAGGAAATTCATGTGTATTTGCTTGCGTATGTGTATTCGCTTACGCTCATGCCCCTTTCAACCCCACGTACAATGTGTTAGCTCGCTGCGCTCGCCTGTCTATCCATTATCAAAAAGCATTGACTTCGTGCGCTGCATTCGCTTACGCTCATGCCTCTGCCTACTCCTTTTACAAAAGTTTGGCTCGCTTCGCTCGCCTGATAATCCCTTATCATAATTTGTTGATTAAAACTTTGGGCTTGTTTACATTAGGCCTAAGCATCGCAACTGTTCTCGTGAAGTCGCAAAAGAGCCAATCAACTTCCAGCAAAAGGCGACACGGGTCTCGTGAACCTCGAATACGTGGTTCGAAAATGGAGTTCGCCACGCGAATTTGGAAATTTCGCCACCAAAAACTGTAGTTTTTTCGTGATAGCACAATTAGCAGAATAATTAATTGAATAATTCAAAAGAACTTTAAAAAAACGAAACCAAAAATAGATAACCTTGGTCTAATTAATAATTGGCACTTTCCATTTGAAATTTAGCACAAATAATGTACAAACAAAAAAGCCTTTTTATTACACGGTTTGCCGTTTCATCTCATCGTTTTGAGGTATCACTGGAAACAAGTAAATGCATATGCATTTTACTTAGTTCCAACCGTAATAATGTGGATCCATGTGCAATTAGTGAGCAGTAATGTTAATATCACTGAAAACAAGCAAATGCATGTGTATTTTACTTAGTTTCAGCTGTAATAACGTGGATTCATGTGCAAATAGTGTGCAGTAATGTTAATACCACTGAAAACAAGCAAATGTATGTGTATTTTACTTAGTTTCAGCTGTAATAACATGGATTCATGTGCAATTAGTGTGCAGTATGTTAATACTGAAAACAAGCAAATGCGTGTGTATTTTACTTAGTTTTAGCTGTAATAACGTGCATTCAAGTGCAATTAGTGTGCAGTAATGTTAATATCACTAAAAACAAGCAAATGCATGTGTATTTTGCTTAGTTTCAACTGTGAAAACGTAAATTAATATGAATTAATGTGATTGAATGTTAATATCACTGAAAACAAGCAAATGCATGTGTGTTTTAATTAGTTTCAACTGTAAAAAAGTAAATTGATGTGCATATAGTGTGAATAAACGTTAATATCACTGAAAACAAGGAAAAGCATGTGTATTTTACTTAGTTTCAGCCGTAAAAACGTAATTTCATGTGTAAGTAGTGTGAATAAATGTTAATATCACTGAAAACAAGCAAATGCATTTGTATTTTACTTAGTTTCAGCTGTAAAAACACGGCTTCATTTGCAATTAAGGTTAATGAAAGTTAAGATCACTGAAAACAAGCAAATGCATGTGTAATTTACTTAGTTTCAACTGTAAAAACGTAACTTAATGTGCAGTTAATGTGAATGAATGTGAATGTCACTGAAAACAAGGAAATGCATGTGTATTTTACTTAGTTTGAACTGTAAAACAGTAAATTGATCTGTACTTAGTGTGAAGGAATATTAATATCACTGCAAACAAGCCAATGCATGTGTATTTTACTTCGTTTCAGCTGTAATAACGTGGCTTCATGTGCAATTAGTGTGAATGAATCTTAATATCACTGAAAACAAGCAAATGCATTGGTATTTTACTTAGTTTCAGCTGTAATAACGTGGATACATTTGCAATTAGTGTGCAGTGAAATTAATATCACCGAAGACTAGCAAATACATATGTATTTTACTTACTTTCATATGTAATAACGTGGATTCATGTGCAATTAGTGTGCAGTAATGTTCATATCACTGAAGACAAGCAAATGCATGCGTATTTTAATTAGTTTGAGCTGTAATATCGTGGATTCATGTGCAATTAGTGTGCAGTAATGTTAGTATCACTGAAAACAAGTAAATGCATATGTATTTTACTTAGTTTCAACTGTAATAACTTGGATTCATGTGCAATTCGTGTGCGGTAATAGTAATATCACGAAAACAAGCAAATGCATGTGTATTTTACTTAGTTTTAGCTGTAATAACGTGGATTCGTGTGGAATTAGTGTGGAGTATTGTTAATATCACTAAAAACAAGCAAATGCATGTGTATTTTACTTAGTTTCATATGTATTAACGTTGATTCATGTGCAATTAAAGTGCAGTAATGTTAATATCACTGAAAACTAGCTAATGCATTTGTATTTTACTTATTTTCATATGTATTAACGTTGATTCATGTGCAATTAGTGTGCAGTAATGTTATTATCACTGAAAACAAGTAAATGCATATGTATTTTACTTAGTTTCAACTGTAATAACGTGGATTCATGTGCAATTCGTTTGCGGTAATAGTAATATCACGAAAACAAGCAAATGCATGTGTATTTTACTTAGTTTTAGCTGTAATAACGTGGATTCGTGTGGAATTAGTGTGGAGTATTGTTAATATCACTAAAAACAAGCAGATTGCATGTGTATTTTACTTCGTTTTAGCTGTAATAACGTCAATCCAAGTGCAAATTAGTGTGCAGTAATGTTAATATCACTCAAAATAAGCAAATGCATGTGTATTTTACTTAGTTTCATATGTTATTAACGTTGATTCATGTGCAATTAATGTGCTAGTTAATGTTTAATATCACTGAAAACTAGCTAAATGCATTTGTATTTTTACTTAGTTCATATGTATTTAACGTTGATTCATGTGCAATTAGTGTGCAGTAATGTTATTATCACTGAAAACAAGCAAATGTATGTGTATTTTACTTAGTTTCAGCTGTAATAACGTGGATTAATGTGCAATTAGTTTACAGTATTGTTAATACTGAAAACAAGCAAATGCATGTGTATTTTACTTAGTTTTAGCTGTAATAACGTGA